>KN481070.1:85581-112710 GCA_000787095.1 Periophthalmodon schlosseri
GACTGTATAAATATTATTATATATACAGTTCATGACGCGCACAAAGATAAACATTTCTCCTTTTACTGTCATCTCCTGCCCTCTTGTGGCCATGAGGAGAATTGCTGTCTGCAGTCATTTTACTCCAGTGTGGCCAAAATGGGTCATTGTCAAAAAGAGTCAGCAAAAATTCTGTAACCAATCTTCATTCATAAATCATAATTATTCAATTATTTTTATAAAGTGACTGGAAGAGCCAGATTTGTGTATTCTAATTAGTTATGTTTTTTAGCAATCCCTAATAATCAATAATATGCCTTTTTAATATGTCTTTTTAAGCAAGAGGTCATACTTATGTCAGTAAAAGCATGAGGTTTGTGGCAAAGTTCAGACTATTTTTAGTTTTTGATTAAGAGTGTATATCGCTTATGTTCTGGAAATTTAAGCCATTTTTATTTGAGCATCTAAATAAAAAAAAACAAAACAATAATGAAAATCGTGATTGGTCAATATGGGAGAAAAATGGTGATCAATTAGTCATATCACTTGACCTTTTGTGCTTTTCCAAAAACATGAATCACACTTAAATCTGCCATATGTCACAGAAAATAAAAAACATTCCCAAACTTACTACCTACAATATCTAGTTTCACCAGACACAAGGAGATACAAATCTAACTTAAACAGCGTCATCACATTCCTATAGTTAACTGGGGTCATTCCCACCATTAAAAAGGCCAGGACATTCAGGAAGGAAATTATGCCACATCCTGCCAGGGTATGTTTACAAACATCTGTAAATGAAGCTTCTACTCAACCACTGTCCTGACACGCACGCCAAATTTGACGTAAATAAGGGGTTTCTATAATGAGTTTAAAAAGTAAAACAAAAAACAAAAAACAAATTCCGCTTACCTCAGCCTCTTTTTGTAACAGTATCTGATCTTTATCCAGCACCTCCTCATCCACAGCTCTGTAATCACATAAAAACAATACAATTAAGTCCATCTTGTTTATTCACAGTCACAATATTATCTTCATCATCAGAAAACGTGCTGACCGGCCAGCCTTCTTCAGTCTCTCTGAGCGGAAGTTTTCATAGTGCAGATCCTGGGTTACCTCCTGCAGGTCTTGCATGTGAGTCCTGCAGTGAAAAGAATATCACACACCAACCACTAGGGGGCTACAGAGCTCTACAAACACTTACAAAGTTACATTGGACTTTTAACACTAGTCAAATTGAGAAAGACTCCACGTTTACATAATAAGCTTAAATAATTAGCTGATTGAAATAAAAATATATATATATATTTATTGAAAGTGTCTATTATAAGTATTGATATATATATAAGACAATAGTTGGACCTAAAGATGTTTTATGGCAGAGGTAACTCACACAAGCATGGTGCGTAGTTTAAGGAAGTCATTGTGCTCAGGATTCTCCACCTCGACGACACCCCAGGGATACAGGCGGCCTCTGATCTTCTTCCCTTTCACCTCAATCAGTTGATTTGAACCGATCACTGCAAAGGGAACACTCGCCTGGACACAGGAGACAAAAACAGGCCAAACAAAATAAACAGAAAGGTCTCATTAAAGTATGGTAGGAGAATAGGTTTGTGCAATTGATCAAATATTAATAGAATTGTAGTTTGTAGTAGTGATGCACCGATACCGATACTGGTATCAAACATCAGTGCAGATACTGAAAAATTAGCTGGATCGGGTATTGATTCTGTAAAATCGGTTAAGCAGATATTGTGACTGGACCTTTAATGGGTTGCAATAAGACTATTTACAGGCTGAACTTTTCAACTTTTATTCATTACAAAGTGTTTCTGTAGTTATTTGAAGGACAAATAACAGTTACTTACCTCAATGCATGCGGCTTGGAGAACCATGTGTTTGTGTGGCATTGACTAAAAGTAAGTTTTGCGGATAATGGTGAACCTAAATATTAACCGTCGGCTCACCTTTAGGACTCTGGTTTGCTCCTTAAACTCTTCATCCTCATCAGAGTCTGCATCGGGCAGCTGGTAAATTCTGATGCCGTGTTCAGCAATTTCATCAAGGATCTGAAACCCAAAGATACACAGAGACGTGAATAAGCAACGTTCATCCACTACGTGACCTGATGGGATTCAAAACATGGTCACTTAACCTTAAAGGTGCTCTATGTAACTTTGTCTGGTGGAGAGTCCGTCCCCTAAAAATGCCTAAAAATGATACACAGTATGGCATTAAACTTATTCATCTCCATGGAGACAGCTAGTGACACCAGCAGACCAAGTTACGGGTCTCAGATCTGTGGAGAGGCGACCCCACTTACATCACGCATGTTTTTCAGTGTTTTTAGCTATAAAACATCTGTTAGTTTTATTGGTCTCCCATAGGAAACATTTCTCTGGAATAGGGAGAGCTGCTCAAAACATCACCCACATACAAGCAACTCGCAATATCAAAACACCAGATAATACCACAGTCACCGTGAAACACACAGAAAGACCCACTGTAACTGAATAAATGCAAACTAGATCAGGTTAACGCCAAACTGTGGAACATTCCAGGTAAAGTAACAGCATCACTATAGACACATGGACTCCCACCAGAAAAGTTAGACCTGTGTCGCGCAGCTTTGACAATTTAACTTAAGATTGACACAGTTCTGCGAGAAAGACATAAGAAGGCTTTGGACTCGCCTTCTCTTTGGACAGAATACATTTTGTTTCAGACTTCAAACCAGTTTCTCTTTTTTTCTGTCTCGACTTCCCCCACTACCAAATGATAAATCTTAATCTTTTGTCAAATGAGGGGGGCTTACACTGTAATAAGTGGTTTAGGCACCTGCTGCTGTTGAAACAGGTTTAATTAAACCCTTTGACACAGTTAAGCAGTTTGGACAGACTGAATAAAGACTATCTGTGTATGTGCTAGGATCTGTGCTATATCCTGACATTCTGATTTAAGTTCTGAGCCTATTCTTTTGTGACCGGCGAAGAAACAAATTAAAACAAAGGAGCTTTCCTCTGGCCTACCTCCGGGACAGATGTCAGTATTTGTTATTCCAAGCATCAAAGTCCCATTTGTCTTTTGTACCCCCAGGAGACGCTTACATTCAGAGATAATGCTGTAATAATGCCAACAACGTCAAGCACTGTTTTTCTGACTTTTTAGCCACATTCAGGTAATAATGGGACAGCAGTGAGGGGTTGTGGGAAGTGGAGGCAAGTTCTTCTATAGAAACCAACTTGTCCAACTGTTATGGCTACTGCTTGTTTTTACTGGGAGCCCTATGTTCAAAATAGAGCGTGCATGGGACTGGGGTATTGTTTAGAAGAGGTCTAAAAACAAACACTCTTTGCAGGAATGAGGTGAGCGTGCCACTGAACCTGCGCCCACTGCTCAAACGCACACACTGTACAGATACCTATGAACACAGAGGCTGGATAAACATAATGCAGAACAGGGACAATATTGGGAAATTCTGTACTTTTGCAGGAAAGTAAACACACAAAACACAATCAGCGGAAATGTTGAACAAACAACAAAACAAAATTAATGAATCAGAAATATTTGGATAGAACAAAAAAAAAAAAAAAAAGATAGTTTCTTGATATTTTTAGGATGATCCCAAAGAAAACGGAATAAAAAAATGCATCATAAATGTACTAAAACGTGACTGTTAATGTCTCGAATGCGTAAATAATACAAAATTAGGAACAAAAGTGCTGAAATATCCCTTATTATCCAATACGAAAGATTACAATTGTGCTCCTTTTGCAACCGTTTAAAACAGTTATTTCACTTAACAAATTTCCTACAGTTTCCCCGAAAGTGCTTGACCACTCACTAAAATCTCACTAGTTTAAACCTCTTGTCCGCATTGATCTGGTTTGAGAATTAAATGAGCCAAAAACTACAAAATGCCTGTTTATGTGTGTAACATGTGCTTAGTACTGCCTGACACCTATAATCAAGAGTGCATGGGGATAATCAGATGTCAAAATCACCGCTTTGCCTATATCCCCCTGGTCTCCTCCTTAATGCACAGTGCCAAACGAAACTCTCTCCCATTTGGTTTGAACATGAGCGGTTTCGATTTTATGACCATCCTGTCCAGCTATAATACTCGCCCCCCTGCTTTCCGATGCCCAGTGCTGTTGTGTTTGGCTGTAGCGCTGTTTGAACAATGCCACACAAGAATTACCTCATTACTAATTGCAAAAGGAAGTTAAAAAGGTTTATTTTTCTGCCCGATGTTAGAGGCCTCAATACATTGTTCGACTTGTAAGCTATAACTTGAAGGTTGATTTCGGGTTGCGATTATTGGCTTGGGGATTTTTAATCAACAGGTCTTTAGTCAGTCCTGTGGCAGTAAATGCTATGAGGAGGTTGGCTGCCTGTCTTCATGGAGAAATGTTCCACTGTATGGCATTAAAATGCTCTGTTCTATCTTGCATTAACCTCCTGAGACCCGAACTCTTCATGGCTGCTTTATTAATTTTTTCTCTTTGTTATTTGGACTGACTGGAGCTGATGAGTGTAAAAACAAAGAATTATCTTTTTACATTATGAGAAAAATGATGTCCACATATGAGGACATTCGGTTGTAATCATTTTGATAGAAACAATAAAGTCACATTTAAATAATGATTTGCTATTTGTTAAGTGCCTGATCACAGCAACATTGTTCCTGAGTAAAAACAAAATGAGAAACAAAAATTGTGCCTCTTGGAACAATGTGTCTCATTTGAAGAGCTTCAAACAGGTGCAGACATGAGCCTTTAACAAAGTCCATCTTGAATCTAAACTATAACGTGTTAAACTCTTCTGTCGTCACTAAGTGACAGTTTAATGACCTCAATACGTGACACAGAGAAAAAAAATTGTATTGTGGCCTAGACGACCCAAAATGTGTTGTCCACATATGAGGACGCAGGTCTCAGGAGGTTAATTCAACTACAAGTGTTTTTGCTCAAAAATACCTTGAAAAACATGCATTCTTACTGCAAAAGAGCTCGCCTCTCTATAGAACTGACTTGTAACTTGGCCAGACGGCGTCACCTGCTTGTCTCCGTCGGTTTAGACATGTTAAATGCCATACTGTGAAACATTCCAGGCAAAGCAGTTCTGTCTTTTGTATTTTCATGAACCGAATTAATAAAAACGCATTTAAAATCAACCAATATAAGGAAAGATTAAGCATATTTTTTTGCCAAATCACACACAGCCCCAGGTTTACATATCCAGGCCCAAAACCAAGTGCTGAGTCACCATGTTTACGGTCAGCCCTGATGATACATTTCTAGGATTAGGAGTAAAAGCAACAACAAGTGTCCAAAGATAGAACACCTGCACGACTCTACAAAGATATAATTACAGAAAGGGCAGACATGACTGCAAACAGATTTAACCTCCACAGACCAGAATCCTCCCACTATGACAAAGACACACAGAGGACAGTTGCATCACCTCATACTCCCAGGACAATAATATTTACAGGCAAAACTGTGAACAAATCTCATCACCAAAACCACACAATGTCAGTCTAATCCTTACTGCATTCTACACAAACACAAAAAAAGATTAGCTAACCTTATATGGAAACACAACTGAACAAAAACACAATATTACACTTGCTTGACCTCGGGATGTCATGTTGCAATGTCACATTTTTGTGTAGATTCAACGATTATTCACAATTATTAACGCCATGGTTAAACAGCTGTGAAATACTTAATTTTCTTTTAATATCATTGTCTAATATTTTACAAACCACTTTATAAAAAAAAATCTAAGTTCCTTTGTGGTAAAGCTGCATTAATGTGACAAAAACAGATTATAGAGCAGTTTGCATTTAGGTCTCTTGAAACTGTGTCATTTTGCTTCATGTCACCATTATCGTTTTCTAGTTGTTTAGTGGTTATATTGTGTGCTGAATAATTATAATTAGAACTAAATCACTGCTGTCATTTTTTCATAAAAGGAGGAATTAGAATGAAACTGTGGCAATGGATATAAAAAAGAAAAGCAAATAGGGCCTCAAAGACAAGGACCACTTTTACATAAGACTTGTGCAACGTCTCAGCACACAAAGGGCATCAGACACAAACATTAGAAATGCCATGTTAAAGTACTATTTAAGCTTTTATAAACTGGTTTATTACACAGTAAATTATAGAGGATAATGCACATACATTTTTTCACACGGGATAGTTCAGAGCTTTCATAAAATATAATTTATTTTTACATAATAAGCATGTCTGTAACTAAACACATGCTCACAGCAGGACAATGTAAAGTCAATGTAAAAACAAGAACATTTTTTGCTAAGAAAGTGTTTTCAGCTAAGCAGCTCTCTCCTGTCTGCAGGGGTCTGTGGGCTGAAGGCGCCCCAACAATAGCTGCTCTGAAGGGGTAAAGGGATTTGGCCCTCATGGCCCCCCCTCACCCCCCTCCTTCCTCCCCCGCCCTCTGCACACATAACCAGCCAGTGCCTCATCTGCAGGGGTCTAATCTGGAGTCAGTTCCAGGAAAGAGCAAGTACAATATCTGAGCTCTGTCTTGTTTTTCTATGTTTGAAGCTTTGAAGGGACTTCCCTGTGTGCCCTTCAGTCTAATATCGGACTCTAAGATTAATTGTAATTGAGGTCGAAATGGGCAAATGGCAAAGACATTTTTTTTTTTTTTTTATCAGTGTTTTCCTCGAGCAGTTGCCAGAGGGTATTTGGAATAGAAATAAAAGTGGAAATTAATAGTATGTGTAGCACATCAACATCTTCAAGTATGTTTCTGTACAATAATTTTGACATACTATATTCTATATCTATTATAGACTAGTATTCCCATTATTAGGGTTTTGGGCACGTGCGCAGCTTTAGAACAGCTTTTTCAGGAAGCTAAGCGTTATAGGGCGACACACACACAGCTCTTTCTTCTAAGTTTGTGATCGATACAATGTTTTATAATTAGCAGTAGACAGCACACAGCGGTCGGATTTAGTCACAAAGTCTAGTCTAGTCTAGTCTATCTGTGGAGAATAATAAAAGGTCAAGTATGTCGGCTTAAAAAAAAAAAAAATTAATTAAATAACCGCAAAACTTTTCTGCACTTGTGCGCTGTAGCGAGAGGCTGGTTCTGGTTCTCGCTGGACCAGACTGGAATCCCCATTAACAGACCATATCCTTACAGAAAGTCCCAAGACCCAGTAACCATGACGACACAAGAGCATATGAATAAAGCTGAACAAACACACATACTTCTGTTGTCTGGACCGAGTGGCTACAGTGCGGACCACCCAGCTCGGATCAAGGAGCGTGGGCTGGAACAATCGGACTGCTCAGGTGACTGTATGTGTCAGATTTAGTGGGGGGCAATGTGACTTTAAGGATTTACCCCGCTGGGAGGGCATTAAACCAGTATTCACCAGATGCCTTATTAGTTAGTGTCATCAGCATTTTTAAAAGACACCGTTTACCGTTTAAAAAGAAAAAAAAAACAAAAAAAAAACGGAACATTTTAAACCAGAGATCCCAATGCATTCCTCACTTTCACTGCATTTTAAGCGCGTTTCACAACTTCCAGTAGACCAAGCGAACTTTTGCCATCACGCCACTGCTAACAACAACTAATTCGCTAACAATGCAACAGATTTACTTCCCATTTCCCGGCCGATAAAAACGCTTTATAGTTAGACGTAGACGGCAGGCAGCAGTATCATTTTGACTCCATGAGCTGCTTTTACAACGTACTGGGGGAAAACTCCTTGTACTTAAAAAAAAAATTAAGTACAGCTGCAGAATTGTTGATTTGAAGATGCACAAATTCAGAATAATAACTTACAGTCCATTATCTACTTTGTGTGCACATCAGCATTGTTAGTGGAATGATGTAGGCCTATAAAATAGATTTGTCAGTAGCTGATCACTCCCTTTGCACAAGAAGCACATTTACAATAATTGAAAACCACTACACTTGTGTGACACTTGTCAGAGATTAGATTTTTTTTTTCCCAGTGACGCAAAAGTCAGCAATTTTGTCAGCAATAAATTTCTGTTTCTCAGAATTAAATCAAAATGAACAAATTTCTTATGAAACAATTGTCCAGAATGTCGCAAAAAGCACAAAAAAAACATAAAAAGTCGAAACATGTCTGCTCAGCATTAGAAAGTGCTGCTTATGGACTGTTTTTACTTTGGAAAAGCAGTTATGCAAAGCTCCTATAGCTCCATGAGAAAGTGTATATTTATTGTTTTACAGGGGAGAGTAACCTGGCACAGTGATCCCAGGAGGGCAAAAACAAATATGTCACCGTGTTTGAAAGACTGGAAGGAAGTGGTCAGTGCACAGCCTGAGAACAACTAAAACACCACTAGTGTCAATAGAACTAGTGCAAGTTTGTGTGCGTCAGTGGAGGTTAAAGATAAGGTTGTGGGTTAACTGGATTTAAGTAGAAAAATGTCATCAAATTCAGTTCTGACCCTAAAAATATGGAGCAAAGCCACTCGTCTAATCTACAGTATCTCTTTTTGCATCTACTCTGACTACAAATTAACTAGTTTGAAATAACTGTGATTTCAAATATGAACCAGTTAATCATGATTGTGTGTTATGTTTTCATAATTGAACAGCCCTTGAAGAGCTGAAGAGTAAGACATTGTGTGGGTGAATGCAGACAAAATCACATTAATAGGACAAAGTTGGACATTGGCGATAAACATTCTGAATAGTTTTGGTCTTGTTTTACCAGTGCTAATATAAGACCAGACGGTAACTGTACTATTATTACTTTCTATTGTAAAATTTTAGTATTGTGACAACACTACTTAGGCAATAAACAGAAAAGTCTGCAGACAATTGGTTATTTTTGTCCTGAATGAAAAGCACTTTTATTACCAAACTTAATACAATCGTGATAATAAAACTTCAAACTCAACTTCAAAAATAAAGACTAGGCTCTTTTTAGACAATATAGTAGTTTCTTGAATACTTAGAATAATTCAACACTATTCTAAACACTGTGCAAAGGTCCAATTTTGTCCTTTTTTGAGTATCTACTTTCAATTCTAGTTTGAGTATCGATTAAGAGTTGTTGTTTTTTTTAGACAACCCTACCACAATGCTCTTCAGTTTAGACAACAGTAAACAAAAAGCCTCCCAAAGGTGCAATCGCCCTGTTTATGTGAGAGGAAAGCACCAAAATAAGATAATAAAAGTGTCTCCTCAGAGGCCGAACCAGGCACAGCTTTCAATCACCAGCCTGAATGGGGGATTCGCCACAGAAGATGAAGACAATACGTGAGATATGGGCCGTGCCTCCAAAAGGGAAGGAACGGTGGGGAATATCAGGGTGTCCATTGTCTATTGGCAGCAGCTCTGTGCGAGAACAGTGATTAGACCGGGTTCACTGGCCTCTGTGACCTCTGGGTCTCTTGTGAAATTAATGACACGTTGTTTTAGCATACGACTTAAAAGTATGGAAAAACACCGTGCAGTAGTGTTGCCACGATACAATTTCAAGCTCGATTTCGATACCAAGGTTATATACTCAATAGTGATTTTGATACCATGAAACTATTTTTATTGACGTACGAAAGGTATTTCCAGCACAAAACGGGAGTAAGTTTTTAATATCACCACGTGGTCATATACTGTATAGATAAAGACCGTTTTAAAACTATAAGAAATGCCCAGTTTTGTCCCATTTGCCATGTTTTCCAGTGCTAATACTTGTTCAAATGAGTCTGTAGATTTTAGACTAGTTTTGGTATCAATTTTTATCTTCCTTGATTCCCTTTTTTGTTTTGACAACCCTCCTGTCCAGACAAAAGTGATTCCAGTTTTTGCAGTACACATCACATTTAAAGTCCAAAGCTATGTTCACATAACAAAAAGCAAAGCGGGTTTAGACTTAAGCCCTACACAGGATATGACTACAAGGTCCCAGACTGAGAGGATCAGCCACTCAATATACCCTCCTCAGGGCAACTTATGAGCTGCGGACCACAGCAACGTGGTGAGGGAAATTGGCATTAACACAAATTAAAAAGAGAGGATACAAAAAAGCGGAGGAAGAAAGTGCGGAGTGGTTGAGTGAGGCACTGCCAGGAGAGGAGGTCAGGAACAGGCACAGGAAGCACAACAGAAGGGGATGAAAGTTAAACGATGGGAGTTTCATTCTGTTCAGCTGAAACGCACAGAGCAGCAGGTTGTGTCTTGTCAGTAAAGCAGTTAACACGTTACAGGAAACTTTTATTGCTGCATTCAAGTTGCTTCCCATGTCAACAATAACCAAGCTGACTTTGACTGGTGGACTCTATTGTGTTGCGAACAGCAGTGGATATGTTTACACTCACACACAATAAATCTGACCGTTATCTGATTATTGAAACGTAAACAGTTGTGATGTGAGTAATCGGATTTCTTTCTGATCCGTCCGCGCAGGTTTGCAAAATTACGCAAAAAAGGCCAAACTAATGCGGCAAGAGTCATTTTAAAGTTCATTGTGCTTTGTCTTCTACATACAACAGTTACCGGTACTCTAAAAATCCACTAATTACCTTGTGTTTTTGATTATTAGAATTATTTTGCGCAGGTTAACACACACCAAAAATAAGATTTAAACATTGGATCTTCTGATTATTCAAGTTTTCTGATTTTTTACTGGCCATGTAAACTGTACTGATAAAAAAATGCAGATATTAAAATACAAAACCAATGAATAACCTTATAATCTGGTAATATTAATTGCAGGAATTATCAATCAGCTCATCCTCATGTTGCATTTGTTTTTGGCAGGTTCAGTGCCGTTGAGGCTCTGGACTCAAAGGAAAGCCTGCTCCACTTAAGAGCAGTGTATGACAGGAACCAGGCAAGTATAACCTAAGGGCCACTTCATTTAATCTGATCAAAATAACAAATACTTCAGCAAAATACATTTGTTTTCCTCAGACACACTTAACGGGGTTTATAATCACTATGCCTAGACTGTACTCTCACACTTAGCAAAAACAGGAAATCCCAATATTTATGTCTTGGCAGCAATTGTCTTATTGTAATATTCGTTTACATTTGTTCTAAGGGCAATAATTTATCACTGACCTTGGTACTGACCAGGTATATTGTGTTTTATTCCCCAACTATAATTCCTTTGCTATCAACTACACTTGGCACAACAGTTGGCATTCACGTCGTCGGTTCAGACTCAAAGTAGGTCGTCTCAACTCATTAGCGTTGCTACAAACATCGTCGTTACATTACCAAGGCTTATTTTGCCCCAAGACGATGTGCATGGATGTGTCCAATTGGTTAAATCTGGCAGCAAATTGCTTTAGAGAAAAAGTTTGATAAACAAAAACAGCAACTGAAGTTCATAAAAGCACCAAAACTCTAAATTTAAGTTACGATTATGTCTCATGTATGATTAAAACTTGTGTTAAAAATAATCTGGTATTGCTGATAACAGAAAGGTTGTGTTTGAGTCCCTCGGAGACAAAGAATCTTCGTGTTTGACAAATTTCTGTGGGCTTTATCTGAGGTTAGTTTAGGACAACAGGTGTTTAAACTTTTGGTTTTTAGATAACGGGGACGTCTTGATGACTTGCAATTATTCACATCTTTACAGCTATTTTTAAGTGAGTTTTTGAAAATAACTAAATGGAAAAAGCTATAGAAAGCAAAACAGTCGATTGCCAGTGTTTAACAAAGTGCCCAGTACAAACTCAGATAGTATTTTGTTTGATTGAGGCATGTGTATGTTATTTGTCCCATGCTCAGAACATGTTATCAATGTTTGGCTGTTCCTTATAGGGTCCCAATAGCGGAGAACATGTCATTGGCAACTAAAGTGGACAAAGTTATCAGCTGACTGTATTGTTTAGAGGTAGGTACCTATAACACTCCGTCGTTCTTCCACTCTGACGGCTGAAGTACGTGTAGGCAGACAGTGATTTGGGCTCAATCCAAACAGGATGTATCTGGGACAGGTTCAGATGTTCCCTCTATGTTCGTACAAGTATCTTTCCGACGCTTATCCCACCTACGATTTCCTCCTAAACAGAGTCCCACCCTGTACTTTATAACACCCGTGAAGCGCATCAGGAGCCTTATAATAAAAAGCGCATAGAAACGCACCCTTCGCTTCAGACGATCCCTCTCCCGCAGCGTCAGGGTGTCAGCCTTCGCAATGACCGGGACAATGTTGACTTTACTGTGGATGGCTTTCATGAACTCCACATCAAGAGGCTTTAAACTGAAAAACAGACGGAAAAAAAACAAATATTAAAACAATACTGAGCTCGGAATTGTGCGCCCCCGGCAAATTCCCAGTTAGCCCAGTAGTAAACCAATGGAGACTTGGTTGTTAAGATGCTAACTACGGACGGAAGCAAACAATCACTCCAAATATTTCAGACGTTAGAGAGAGTGATAAAGGCATTTACCTGTCGATACTAATGAAGTGATCTTCTGTTTACTTTTTAAACGACAAAGATGGCAGATTTCCCCAAAACATTTGATTTACGACACATGTTCCTGGTCTTTTTATAGACTAAACTTACAATTGGAAAGGAAAATTGGTAACGTACAAAGCAGAACAAGGTTAATGACCAATTATAATTTTCTATTCAGTTTGATTTTATCTTCAAAGAAACACAAATGTCTTAAAAAATGAGAGACTTTTAATTAGCTTTTAATTTTAACTCTCCTCTGAGTCATTTTTTGCAGCTGCGACCTCTTGAATATACACACTACCAGTCAAAAAGTTGGAAACACCCTCTAGTCTCAATGTTTTTTTCCCCCTTTTCATTATTTTTACTACTATATAATATGATATAATATGATATAATATACACACACACACACACACACACACACACATATAAAGGATATATACAGGAGCAGTGCAGACTTACCCATGTCCAAAAGGAGATATGAAGTAAAAGCAGCAGTGCACCCGGTTATCCACGATGTGTCTTCTGTTTAGGCCACTCTCATCGTGAAGGTAACGCTCAAACTGGTTGTCAATGTACTGTATAATGGTCTTGAAGCTGGTACAAAGAAAGCACATATTATTCAGTCTAGATGAGTTAGGTAAAGTTCATATGATACTTTTTTCCAAGATTACGGTAGCTATTTTACTACAGTTTATGTTAAAATGCCTTTGGGAGGAAGCTAAAAGGTTCAGCTGCTTCTAAAAGTTCACCGTTTGTTGCGATTGGTTTAATCCACTTGTCGTTCACGCATAACTCCTGATTAATAAGAGGAGAGGGCGGGGAAAACTAGCAGTTTTTGAGCACAGAACTGTAAACAGAATTACTGGATCCCAAGAAGATTTCACCCAAACAAACACCAAACGTCACAATAAGTTCAGTATTAAAGTTATATCGTCACATAGCGTTGCTCTAATAGATGCTGAACGTTATAATAAACGTCAAAATTGTAATAAAGAGTCATAGAAAGGCCAATTTCCACCACAACGGAATAACAAAAACAGGTGTTAACAGAGGGAATGCAGAGGGAGGATACGCACAGTAAGGACAGGGAGTGTAGGATGAAACAGGAGAGAGGGAAGGAGTGAGGGAGGGAAGGATGGAAAGAGAGGGAGGGACACAGAGAGGGAGGAAGAGGGGCGGTGGAGGGAGAGAGGGCAGGGTGAGAGAGGAAAGGAGTGAGGGAAAAGGAGGGAGAAAGCGAGAGACAGAGGGAGGGAGGAGAGAGCGGGATGGAGAGATGTAGGAAAAGGAGGGTGAGAGAGTGGAAGGAAGACTGAGGAAGGGAGAGAGGGAGAGGAAAAGGAGTGAGGAAGAGGGAGAAATCAAGAGATAGAGACAGCGGGAAGGAGGGAGGGAGGCAAAGGGAAAGAAAGAGAGAAACAGACAGAGGGGTGAAAGGTTTGGTCCTTGTTTGAGCCCCGTTTGGTCCTAGTTCTGGTTTATCGCTAGTCGAGTCCAGGTTTAATTTCATGTTTAGTCCTAGTTTTGATATGGTGCGTGCGCAAGTTTGAACACAGCCCCCGGAAACGCTTCTCTTAAGGTTGTTAATATTATTCCTAAACTGTACGCACCAGTCTTGGCTGTTGATGGCGTCGCCGTATCCCGGAGTGTCAACAACAGTGAGGCGGAGTTTCACCCCTCGCTCCTCAATCTCTACAGTGGACGCTTCAATCTGCACCGTCCTTTCAATTTTCTCTGTCAAAAATAAAACTTTGTTAAAATAAGCAGAGGAAGGTCTAATTTATAAGTGTATTGTAGCTCTAGGATTTAGAAATGGTAAGACAGATAGATTTAATTTGTGCTTTTTTGTGTGCTACCTTTGTCCACAGAACTGTGTGAAGTCGGATTTAACAACAGATTCGTAGAAATTCTATGATACCGAATTTTAATTAAGCTGAATGTGAAAACTAAATGAGTCCCACAACACACAGGTGGGTTACGGCCGGCTGCTGCCCCAAATTATTGTGTATATATGAAATTATTAACTTAGTAACGAATAGGGCAAGAATAATTATTTTCTTGCCAAGTCTTAACCTCTGTCAAGTACTAAAAAGGGAAGGGCCACATGTTAAGACTAAAGCATTCCCAGCATTCCTATTGAAATGATGCCCTGCTGGAGACATAGGGGCAGACGTTTTTCCATTATTACGGCGCGCATATTTGTGCACCTGAGTGTGTGTGTTGTGTGACTCTTACCTGCAGCTCCAGGGACATAGCGCTCAGGATAAAGATCAGTGAGGAACAGACTGTTTATAAGAGTGGATTTTCCCAAACCAGACTCCCCTAAAAAGAAAAAAACGCATTTGTGCTACTGTGTCAAATCACGTTAAACATATTATGCTTTTTTTCTGCTACTTGGTAATAAACACTTACATACGTACATAATTATTTTACGTTTTGTTCACTGTAAATGACAAAATTGATTTAAAACTGCTTAGTAATAGCTGTGGGTCCACTGACTGACCTCTTCATAATTGAATTTCACCGCAACAAGCAGTGATTTTTTTTTTTTTAATTGAGGAAAAATGCCTAAAATAGATGTATATGGTGTGTTTGTGGTGATAGATTTGAAACCCATCACTGTATTCTCCATGGAAAGGTGGGTTGGCCATCACTGTCTATTAGAAGACCAGCACTATATAAAAAGGGATTACTACAAAAATTACCAGAATACCTCACGTGCTTATTAATCATTGATACCGGAACTTTTAATAGCAGATCACATGACTGCATAAGGACTAGCTGCACCGAAACTGAGACGGGAAAGAGGGTTTTTAGCCGTTTCGCTTCACAAACACTTCAAGGAAAAGCTAAATTGGATGCATTGATGACACAATCGCCATTTAATAATCTGGTAACAAACTGTTTTTAATGTTTTATATGGACTTATATATGTAGCGGTATTTGTTTTGTTTGTTTTTTCTGTTTGTATTGTATTTTAAACAGGGCGCCCACGAAAACGAGAGCCCAGGTGCTCTCATTGGGTTCCCTTGTATAAATAAAAATATGTATGAATCAACAACTAATGATGAGGGAACACTGTTATAACTCATAAAAACTCATAAAATGTTGTAAAATAGATTTACATTTAGTAAACATAATACTTACCAACAACCATGAGCGTGAACTCAAACCCCTTTTTCACAGACTTGCGGTGCACTTGGTTTGGAAGATTGGCAAAACCCACATAACCGGTTGCATCTGGAAACTAAAATTGTGATTTAGATTAATGAGTTTGAGGGAAATACGCTGATCTCACAGGTGTTTTTAATTAAATTTTAATGTGTAACTACTAGAAAAAGATTAATGATGATGCCTATAATTGTGAAACTCCTACAAGCAATAAACGGCACTTAATGAAACACTTGTATTTATACAGGATATCCTTTCTGGATGCCTGCACAAGTATGTTTTCAAGAGATTACAAGAGCAACAGGTCATAATCACCATCGCATTCAATAGTCTCTCCATCTTAAGTATGTTTACCTACGGTTGCCTAGAGTGGGATGAATCAAAACTATTGCCAATACCCAAATATGCAATTTAAAGCCTGTCCTACGTGCTTTGCTTAACTACATGCAGAAAATTAATATAAAGAATGTGCTTTAAAATAGAAACAGTAGCTTTACTTTAAAATGGCAGCAACAGTAGAAACGTAAACTATTCAAAAAGGTTTTTGCATCGAAACAGAATAAAATGCTTTGACTTACCTTCCCCTTTTCTCCTGACATGGCGATATGTCTCAGCCTAAAGAGAAAACAGATAAAACAAATGAACAATTAATATTCACAATCCTTCATCTTAATGTGTACAATTAAACGTACAGCAATCGTTCTAATTGTAATGTTACAGAAATATCAGGTAAATAGATTTTGTGAGGCTGCCTTTTGCCTTTTGCCCATCTAAATAATGTTAATATATTTCATTGAACGCTGTATTTTAAAATGGACCAATCGATCTGGCCACTGAGAATGGAAAGGGTAAATGGGTTTTTGCTCATATAAACCTAAAAAATAGATCAGTATACGCCCATGGATCACTATTTAATATACCTGGACAACTGAGGGATTACACAGATGTAAGGCCACGTGGTAATATAAAAGAAAGTACCGTATTTTCCGAAATATAAGTCGCACCGGAGTATTGGTATTGGGTTTTTTTTTATTATCATTGTGGTGTTGGAATTGGTACTGAATATCCAGTGTATTCCTTCGAACCGAAATAGAGTTTGAAATTTTAGTATCACAATTTTGATTAAAAACACATCAGATAGAATGACTGTAAGGGGAAAAAATTTAGTTTCCCTTTGAGCTTGACAACAAGATTTGGAGTCACCATTCCTCTGAAATGTGGCCCGTAAAACAAAGTACTAAATTACCAATATTAGATTAGATTAGGTCTAATCTAATCTAGTATTTTGGGTAACTCATGTACCATTATTAAAAAGTTACCATATTTGGTTGCTTTTTGCTCCCTTTTTTTAGAACTTATATTTAGTTTCAAGATAGACCAATGTAGTTTCCATTTGGGTGAGTTTTGGAGTGCTCCAGTTCAGTCCCTCTACAGCCTCTGGCAGACGACAGAGCGACAGGCCGACTTGATAAATTAGCCCCATAATGACGGAGCCGGAAGAACTGTGGCTGTTTTATCATGAGCACACAGGACCACGGCAGGTGGGCTGCGATAAGAATTCAGACAAGAGGCAGTTGACGTGTGCAGCCCAGAGGTGATGCACTTGTTACACAACTTTTGTTAAAAATCTTGGGACCTCATTTAACCTTAACATATTTGCTTCATTTATTCAACAATGAAAATAGATAAATAAATATGTAACAATGTGGCCAAAGATGGTGAGTGATGACAGGGTGGTTTCATCAAGTCCACTACGAGAACAATGGCTGTTTATCGCGGTAGTTCCTGAAGTTGTTCCTACTCTAAGCCTAAGGAGTCAGAGGAACACGCGTCTCACCCCTGCTCCCAATCAGCACCAAGCACTGCCAGTGCACTGTGCTGGGCCGACCATAGAGCTGTGAGAGCCAAAGGTCAAAGGTCAAAGTGTTAAGTTCAAACACAAGAGCTGGTCCAGCGTCGTTCTTGTTCAAGTCATAACAGTTTAGTTTAACTTTTGATTGTGTCAGTACCTGAAAGTTTCTACATACACTTCTCAAATGATTTACAGGAAAGCTGTTGTTATATGTGATTAAAATCCTGCATTTGGCCCTACTAGCGGCGCAACAGTAAATCAGATCTGCTTCCTGTCGTGGAGTGATGTGTTTTGTAATGTTTTAAATTAAATTTTCATTGGAACATGGGAGTAGTACTAAACCTAGTACTGAACAAGTGACAATGCTGAAAAGAATCACATAAATGGGACTATTTCTTACCTTTCCTGGATGGTTTTACAATAATCTGGTTGAGTTTGAAAGTATTAATAACAAGTATAAGGCTAAAGGTTTAGGTTAAATGTTTTGCAAAAATATTTACCGAGATAATGTACATGAAATAGATACTTTCATTTCCTTTCAACAAATCTACACAATTTGGTCAATAGATGTGAAGGTATTTTGTGTTGGGAAAACATGATCTTAGCCTATTTTTTCATTATTTATTTATTACAGAGTTATATAGAGAGCTTCAGAGTGAATGTCAATTAGCAACATTGCCATAGCAGTCAACAATTCAAAGCACAACACACTATCTTTTAAATGGATAAAAAGTCTCCAAAATGTCACCTTTAACCAGGAAGCTGAAACCCATGAATAACTTCAGCATTTTTATTCTACTGCTTCTTCTACATTACTTTTACAACACTGAAATCCTCCCAATGTGTGACAAATTCCATATTCATCATTTTATCATAAATTCATGAACAGGACCTGCTAACAAAACAATTTCCCTCTACAAACACACAACCGATAGTTCAGGTTTAGTTATATTAATTAAACAAAGATAAATAGAGCCTCGGATAATGGACACTTAATGCTGCTAATGTGTCAGGTACATTGCTATCAATAACAGAAGCATGGGGGAGATTAAACGGTTTGAGCTAAAAGAAAAATGCCACCTTAATTAAGCCACAGTTCTGGCATGAATGCATTTACAGTTGATTTATTACCTGGAAAGAAGCCATAAAAGTGGGCACTGATTAAGATGGGCAGTCAGGGTTCCCACATTGTGAATATTAGCTAGACTTAATGATGTGGCAGCAAAACAAGTCTGCAGCTCAACTGGGGTCCCACAGCTCCCAGCCGCGACCAACAGTTACCAATAATATTAAGACCACCAAATGAGCGGCATCAGCTAAATCTGTACATTAAAAACAATGATGCATTATGTAACTTTTCTGGTGGGGGGCCGGCGCACGCCACCTACTTGTCTCCACAAAGATGGCATTGCTTTGCCTAGAATGTTCCACAGTATGGCATTAAAATGGTCTATCCATCTTAATGCTAGAAAAGATTAATTAATATGAGCAGGATCGTCTCTCCACAGATCTGTCCTGTAACTTGGCCTGGTGGCGTCTCCTGCTCGCCTCCTTGGAAATAAATAAGTTTAATGCCAAACCGTGGTACATTCTAGGCAAAGCGAAAACATCTCCATGGAGACAAACAGGTGGCAGACCCTCCACAAAGAACGTACATAGTTCACCCATTAATATCAGGTGGAATCTGAAGAAACATTTAGACCCATTTGCAATTTAAAAAAACCCTACTTTTTGACACTTAGCAACTTATTTCTGTCGACATCATGACTTTTGTGTTGAGTGTTCAAAAGAGGAAGGAAACAAATTATGAATGTTTTCACTGTTAAAAACACAATCGAAGATGGATGTTAATTGTTCAATAGGAGCTATGTGCCTCAAGATTACAGAACCACTACAAAGTACCATTGTTTCTCTGTTATTGTAAGACTGTCTGAATATATAATTTATTTTTGCCATTGATCTTCACAATTAAAAAGTCAAACGATTACTAGGTGAGAGCACACAATGGGATGTCTGAGTGTTGCAGAAAGTGTATATGAAACGGAAGGAAGAGGACTATTATTGACATTGAAAGCTGGTAATAACAGAGGGTATGTTACTCACACTGTGTTTAAATCATAGGCTGTATACAGTCTATAGTCTAAATGCATTTTATATTAATTTTATTCCGTTTGTAATCAACAGTATACGATAATAATTTGGACATAATTTAGTGTTGTGTTTACAAACTGCCCTGTAGTAAAAAGTAGGTCAGTGTATCCAAAAGAGTAAAAATACTTATTTGGCAAAAAATATGTAGCCAAAAGTAACTACGCAAAGTAAACAGCCAATTGGAAACAGGGATTAAGGCCCACACCACACCCAGTCTCCACAGAAGGTGTTTCCAAATAAGACAAACTTCTTTTAGGCAATAATAACCAGTGTTTGGAATCTACAGGTTAAGAACTCTTCAACAGCATGACCCCATCTTTAGAGTCGATTTTACTTTTACACAAAACATAAAGTAATTTCCTGCAGTTTCACTGTGCTTGGTCTGAGGAGCCTGTGCCAAATTAGCAGCAACAGTTGTTACCCATGTTGTTACTGCGCTTGGTGTCAAGTTGCTTGTCAGACTGTGCCACTCTGGGATATACAGTCTTTCTTTTATTTCTGTGCCCTACTCCGATAACTTGTAAAAATTAACAAGTTGCACGCAATGGGCTTACCTGCGTGTAACTTTGAAATATTATTCACCTACAGTGGTCTCCTCTTGCCGCTGCCCCAATGTCCCAGCCCAGGAAGGAAAATCCGGAAATGACTCCTGAAAGTTCGCCCTCCTCTGGCTGAGGTCTTCTACTACAAGAGAAATCATGATTACACTGCAAAGGCACTGATCCACAGGAATATATGGACGAGTCAAGCATATGTGCCTGATCCAACATGACTGTGTGAGTATTTAAGCGTCATATGAAAGCTTAAGCCACTATATGTCCAAAAGTGTTGGACCAGGCACATATTTGCAGTAGACATTAACCCTAGACTGGGTTAGTTTGTTTTGTTTTTTAGGGCCAATCCATATCTGCCTATTTTAAAAAAAAATCTCTATATATACAGTAATAAATACATTTTTCTTTTTAATCTGGTCCCTGCTCGGTGCGCCATCATACAGTGATGGAGGAGTAGCCAATTGGCCAATTACCCACGAACAAACTATCTGTGAAATTGATCACGTGGGCCACAAGTTGTTGCTTGACTCAATTCATGGCGTGTCTTTAAGAGATCCTGGAGCCCCCTCCCTAATGCCTCACTGTCTATTCGCTCATTTCGTTGTAAATAACTGTTCAAACGCACAAAGGTTTCTGGACCGCTTTGTTCAGCCTCACAACTTCCCAGCGCTCTCATTGGTCCTCTCAGGATGCGGTCGCAGCTGATTGGACTAAAGTTTTTTCTGCGCTCCAAAACACCCCCCACCTCGCAGAGAGGCTATTCGTGGTCCGATGCTACTGTGGTTCCAGTTGTTTTCACATCACCTCGCTAACAAAGACAGTGGCTCTGCGATTCCCTGTTTATCTGAAGCCTGAACCATGTGCAAGTAACAAGGCGAAACTTCTCTGGGGATAAACAGAATCGAAAATAATCTTGACGACACATTACTCTCTGTAAAGAGTGTCTTTTACTAAATTTGGATACGTTATTTTCTGTTGGAGCAACATGGTGTCGGCCGGTTTAGAAATCCTGGGACTGTCGCTGTGCGTCGTCGGCTCGCTGCTTGTGATGGTCGCGTGCGGACTCCCCATGTGGAAAGTAACGGCTTTCATTGAGGCCAACATCGTGGTCGCGCAGACCATCTGGGACGGCCTGTGGATGAGCTGTGTGGTTCAAAGCACGGGGCAGATGCAGTGCAAGGTGCACGACTCTGTCCTCGCGCTCAGCCATGACCTGCAGGCCGCCCGGGCGCTCACCATCATCTCCTCTGTGATGGGAGTTTTGGGGCTGATGGTGGTCATTGCGGGTGCGCAGTGCACAAACTGCATCCGCACAGAGTATGTCAAAGCACGGGTGGTGAATGCCGGTGGAGTCATTTACATCATCAGCGGCCTGTTTGTGCTGGTTCCGCTCTGCTGGATGGCCAACAACATCATATCGGACTTCTACAACCCGCAGGTGCCCGCGTCAAAAAAGAGAGAGATTGGCGCAGCACTCTACATTGGATGGGCCGCAACGGCGCTTCTGCTCATCGGTGGAGCGCTGCTCTGCTGCTCTTGTCCTTCTGGCGGTAATTCGGGATATTCAGCCAAATACGCACCAACCAAAAGAACCACGCAGAACGGAGAATATGACAAAAGGAATTACGTGTAGCGACGCGACCTCTGTGCGTAAAGACCAGACGCAGCTTCCTAAAAACTGTTTAAAATGCCAGACTCTATTTTTGCACCTGTTGGGTTTCTCTGAATTTACGAATCACTGGAAGCGCCTCATCTGTATTGACCACTTACTCTGGACTAATCTTTTTGTACCGGACATTTGACAAGGACTTTGTCGTTACATAAAAGAGTACCTTGTAGGTACTTTCGTATGTCATCCAAAATCTTAGTTATGAATTGTTTACGTTTGTAAGTTTATAATGCAGAGGATCTGTCCTCAAATATTGCCTGGTCTTTTGCTGTGGTATGCATTGTCAGCACAATGTTGTACAGTAGTGCACTCCCACAAAGTGCGACTATTCCGATGATTTTGTGAACGTAGCAAAAGACAAAAAAAGGAAAGACGCGCGCAAGCGGAAAGCCTTAACTGGTCATTTGTACTGAATTAAACATTGTAAATGGACTGAAGTGTTTTTTTTGTTTTGTTTTTTTTTATTACAGTCGATGTGGTTGGCATAATCCATGACTACTTTGGCACCTGCGTAATTCATTGTTCCTGCAGGTGGTTACTTTTTCAATCTTTTAAATAAACCGTGTTTAATGTTGATGTAGGCTCATGATTGCTTATTCACATGTAAAAGATGCAATACTATTTTTCTTTTCTAAAATTAAACTGATCATGTTGTCTAAAATACGTGAATTAAGTGTGTTATTTAGATCAAAAGAGGTGACATCAAGGCGTGTGACGGTCGGTGTCCTGCTTGGCAGTGCGTAATGTCTGTGTTCCCACCATGATTCCACATACCCCCACGGCGGGAGAAAGTATTTTGGTTAGCCATAGAAATCCAGATGACAATGCCCTTTCTGAAAGAGTGGGACTCTGCTGTTCAGTTCACAATACTCCAGTGCCCACCACCCCTTTCATAGCACCCCCACCCGCTCGGTCATACTCAGTGAATAGCGTCCAAATTAGTGCTACGTAGAAACTTCCCTTAAGTCAACGACTGTATTCATTAGGCACACACAAAAACTACTCGTATATCAGCACGTGATAAATACTGGGTATAGGCTAATTGCAATCGTTTTAGGCTACATATAATTAGTGTCATAACTCATCTATCTTGTTTCAGTAAATAAATAGCCTATAACAAGTAATATGTGGCTCATGACTGGATTTCCAAAGATTACCATACTTGTTTTGCTGGACACTTAAGAATCTTAGCAGGTCATATGACTTCTTAACAGAAACAAGAATTCTACATACAAATGTAAGACTGTACAGTGGAACTTTTTGACTTAGTGTTAAACTTTAAAGAAATAAACTGCCCTTACTGCTGTTTTAAGTGGGCATATAACTGACAAAGAGTTTCCACTGAAGAGTTCCAATAAACAATTGACGTTACAGGAAATTAAAGGTGCAACTTGTGTAACTTTTCTGGTGGAGGGTTTGCCATTTGCTTTGTTATTGTTTTGCCTGGAATGTTGCACAGTATGGCATTAAACCTATGGAGACAAGCAGTTGGCACCACGAGGCAAAGTTACAGGTCAGATCTGTGGAGAGACGACCCCTGTAAGAATGTATGTGTATCTTTGGGCATTAAAACTGGAAACTTTCGGACAAAGCAATAACATATCATGGAGACAAGCAGGCCACTAGAAAAGTTAAAAAGTGAATGACATTAAATATAAATGACATCAATATACAATAGTGCATAGACATTTATTTTTTTATTTTCAAAACAAGGCAAGTGATGTAAGGTTTATACTGTAGCAGCTTGCATTTTAACATATAGCCAATTTTGTGGATCAATCTAAGATCAGATTGGTCATTTAATTAGTATTTTATCTCTTAGTCTAATTAGTCTGACTCTTTTCTATTTCCAGTAATTCAGTGATTTCTCAGCAGCTCTTGTATAATTATCTGTGAACAAAGGTCCGGCCAGTCTGTCCCAGAGAAAAGTTTTTGTCTTTTTGTTAGTTCCACTCCTTCAGTCGTCTTGCACAGTGACGAAGCGCCGGCCGGCTCCGTGTGGGGGTGTGTGCAGAGTTGGGGGTGCACCTTTAAAAAAGACCCACAAACAGAGAGGCAAACAGGGCCAACAACGTCACTCAATGGGCACTCTCCATGGAAACCAGTTGGGACCTGCAGTTGCCTAGTGACGTGAGCCTATAATGTGGTGGTATGGATGCAATAATAAAAGGCCTGGGAGCTGACATTCCAGCTGGCCACACTGCAGTCTGGAGTATGCAACAAAGGTTTACATGGTGCCTGCAAAAGAGCTGTCACAGCATAAATATTTGTGTTTCTTTTTATTGAACAAATACAGTAAAACTAAGAGGTGCTTAAAGGGTAATACAAGATAAGCCTTTGCTGTCTCGAAGTTGAGGACATTCAAATTGGACATGAAATGTGTTGTAGAAATATTCCTCATCAAAATTAGAGAACTGAAGAAGTGGCTTGGATGAGCAGCGAAACGTCTTCACTCTTACAACTTTTTGACCATTTGACAGATTTAACTTTTTGCTTTTACAACCATCAAAATTAACATGAAAAAGAAACAAACATCAGCATTCAAATTTATACATTAATCCTACTGCTCATATTCACATCAGTATTCATGGGATTCAACTTGTTGTTATATGATGTAATTTTGAGGACAACTGACCACTCAAAAGATATAATATTTGGGTTTGAACTGTGAATTGCTATGGCTGTGGTCTTTTTCATCATTCTGAAACTATGAGTATGGGGTAGACCATCACAGGTTGAAGCAATGGGCCTAAACATAAATGATATTCAGGAATGCTCATTCCGCTGTGATTATGTCACTGAAGGTCTCGCAGACAAAGCCCATACCTCCACGTCACTCTCTGACCTCTAAACTTGACCTGCCCGGCCTCAGGGGCTGAGGGACGCTCCGCAGTTTTACTTTCTTTTCACGTCTCACTCAGGGTCAGACAGAGAGCGCTCATTTTCCTGCACAGATCAGTGATGTCATCAGTCCTCTCTGCCTTTGATCACTCCCATAATGTCACTTTGAAAATATTTTTACTTTTTTTTTGGATCCCATGTATGTATAAATGTACTACTATACACACCCCTCCTTTTATTGCACTATTATTTTTACTTGTGTTTATCTTCTATTTGTCAGTGCTGCCCTCCGTATAATACAAAAAAAAACAAAAAAAACAACAACCCAAAACATTAATGCCTTGTGGAGCTTGTGTGAATATTATTTCATGTTTCTAATAAAAATATTTGAAAGAATATATTTTAACTAAAAATGTTGTTGCTCAAGACATACTGTATGTTCTTATTTAATTAAAGACGCACTATGTGACCTTTAACATAGTTACTGTTAAGAATGAAAGTTTATTTTATTTCAACACAATGGGCATTGAAGGAATTTCTTATTAAGTGACTCAGCAACAGGTGCATAAGTGCAAAGAAGAGGGAGCTTTACTCACGCACAGTAAGAATCAGTAGGTGGTAAAGAGGGGGGACACGTGTTTGTTTGGACAGTTAAAGACCTCATAAGGAACAATGGAAGAGTCAACGCGGTGAAGCGGGAGATCAGAAAAACACCTAGCTCTTGTATGTGACACATTTTCTAGCTTGTGTTGTGAGTCACAGGTTTTACACAGGCGGACTTCCTGTGCAGCGGACAGTGAGACGGGAAACGGGAAGGAACTCAGAGGGTGTGGAGAGGAGGGGTGGCCTGGGCTCTCTGTGTGCTCCCTACGTGCTCACTATGGAGATTTAAACACAAAAGGATCAAATGCATTATAATAAAGGTCAATGTTTAAAGATGCACTGTGTATACTTTCTGGTGGAGGGTCCGCCGTCTGCTTGTCTTCATCAAGATGTCCCATTTTCAAGCTATGGCAACCGTCCTCTGTGGCCATGGCAGTTAAGCAATTCAAATACAAATATTATAACTTTTAAATGGGGAAAGGGCTCCAAATCAGGAAGGCATTGTTTATCTGAAGCCCATGAATAACATCTCCATGAGACAAATAAGTGGCGGATCCTCCACCAGGAAAGTTGCACATTGCACCTTTAAAGGAAGGAACCTTTTTAAAGAAAAAGGAAAGTGAACAATAGAACTTTAAAGGTGTCCTAAGAAACTTCCTCCAAGACAAGCAGGTGGTGGGCCATCTGCTCATCCTATCCCTTTCAGAAAAGTTTGTGCACTTTTAAATATAGCCACTGCCCTCATATAACCTAAAAAAATCACCAAGTATTCAGTCAGATTTGTAATATGACACAACATTTAGACATCAGGGCATAATATCTACAGTGTAACAGCATTTATACACCAACAGGTGAAATGTTTTTCCTAACAGCAAGACAAATATAGTGCTTCTGGATGGCTTTATCTGGGAAATATGCTGATTTAAGGAGTAGCGACTCCTTGTAAGTGCTTGTTTAAATGACATCATTTCAGAGTACTGTAAATCCTAAGAGCATTTCAAAAGAAGTAAATAGACTGTTAAAGAAGGCTGGATGGAGCAAAGTGGTGACTGACAACCCACCGCTGAGAGGATGATGACGCTTGGCAGCTCGAGGAATGTCTGGAGCCGATGGGGAGACATTTCTGATTTGGCATGGTTGGCAACTGTTTACAATGTTTATTCAAAATCTAGTATTTAACTGTGGCCATTAAAGTTCTTTCTGTCCCCCAGGTAAAATAAGGATCTGGCTAATCAGCTGGTCAGCTGGCTAATCAGCAACACATCAACAGGATTTCCATTTTCATTGTAGCATCTTTCATGGATATAACTGCTGTTATCCTCTACACTGATTTGTGTTAAAAGTGGGCAATCATGTAAGATTATATCAAAATTGTTGTGTTGAAGATATGCAAATTTTGAATATTGAGTTTAGTTGCTATGAAAACTGTCAAAAAGTTTGATCAACGTTGATCAACACAAACAAACGTTTTCAATGTAAGATGGTATAAGAATTAAGTTGATGTGTTTCACCTTGGTACAACAAAGAGATATTGCATGATCGAGCCACCTACCACAGAAAGACAGAAGTGGATTCACACTGTAAGCTAACATAAGGCAACAGACACACACACACACACACACTGACACACACAGACACACACACAGACACATGCTGCACTTAAATTAAGACCATTGCATGGGCAGTTAGGGAATGCAAAGCTCATTCAAGGCCAACAATTCTGTATTCTTCTGATTGCACATGCTCAGTGCTTTCCTCCTTTTGTCCAGTGGAAACACTGCTTTGTTTAATAGCGTGCTGAACTTAGGGCATTTAAAGGACTCAACCTGCACAAGAACGTGAGGGGCTTGTCCAGAG
>KN481070.1:112720-141489 GCA_000787095.1 Periophthalmodon schlosseri
ATATAACTGAGATTAATTTGTGACATTTTAGAAGGCCCTCCTCTGCACAAACAGGTGGATGTATAACTTTATTTCAACTTCTGTCAACTGCATGAAATAAACAATAGGCAAATTGCTAACTAAATCTGCAGGTTACTAACCGAGAAAGGAAAAAAGTCATCATTTTAACAACTACCCACCTTTATTAAGTCTAAGAGGATGTGACTCCTTGAATGTTTGTATTTGGCGCTTTGACAAAAGTCTAGAAGTGCAGGTGCAAGACTCAGGGGTTATTTAAGGTACTGTTGATAGCACAAATCTGTGTGGTTAATCTGTATCATTATTATCTCTGTACCATAGACTGCTATGTTGCCATAGACAACTATGGTAGCGCCTCTGACTGAGCTCAGGGCACATGCAACATGACTGAGTGAGCACCTCTCACAGCAGCCCCTCAGCGTTTGTGCATGTGTGTTTTGGTGCCACATTCCTGAGACTCAGAGCGGTGGAAAGGCCAGTGGCCCCACTCACCAGAGGTGCACTGGGGGGCGGAGAGCAGTGATTGATAGAAGAAGAGAGAGCTGTGATGGGCAAGACAGTTCCACTCATCAGATATTTGATCCTCTCTTTATTCTTACATGCAGACACCATTTTTTACCAATCCACATAGTTACTAATATTAGTGCAAATAAAATGTCAAAAATAAGAAAATTAATAAAAAATAAACTTGCTTAATTTAAATATTGATTATTTTGACTTGGGACAGTGTATACAATATAATACTTCACATGCTGTGTGTCTTTTGGCATATTCTTCAGATTATTATGTATGTGTCATTATTTATTTTATTAAGTTTCTGTCTAAATATAGATACTACTTTTGTACCACAGCTACCCTGGAGCACACAGACACAGACATGGCTGCCATAGGTACCAGCAACATCTCTGAACTCTGACCTCCATCAATTTGCAGTTGCACTAATTTATACTTTCCAGTTTATAGGCAGTATAGGGAGGTGTCTTGCCCGAGGACACAATGGCAGAATGCACAGCCAGCATTGGAGATTGAACCGACAGGGTCATGGATCAACATGTGTTTGAAAAAGAATAACAACTTCTGTGTTTATGTATGTATTAAAAAAATCCAACCTTTCATTATTACATCCTGTCAGATCTTCATTGTCAACAAATGTTTCTGGCCAACCACCAACTCTTTTGTCCACGGAGACTTAGTTTAGTGCCATGCTGTGGAACATTCCAGGAAAAGCAATAACTTCTCGATGGACACAAGCTCTGGACCAAAACAAATAGTACACAATGCACCTTAAAATTACAAATTCACTCAAATAACAAAACTTACAGGTACAAACATTCAAATGAGAAAACATAATGAAGTAATAAACCTTCCATGAGGCTGTAAAGTGGGATCAAAACAATAAAGTAAGTGCAGGGCTTCTGAGAAAGTGTTAAGAAATGACGCACAACCTTTTTGGTTTTGACAATGAGCAACTTGCATTGATTTCCCCTCATGTGAGTACCCCAGGGCTGCCAGTCCATTTGGTTGTTCCTGTAACACACTGCTTTAAGGTCATGGTCCCTTTCTGGCGCAGAGGGGATAAGGATCTTAATGAGGCCTCAGAGAGCGGAGCAGACCCCACCTTTCCAGTTAAGCTCTGGGCCAGCAGCACCAGCAGGAAGACTGGCCTGAATGTGCAGATCTGGAGCAAGGTCACCACCAGGTTCAGTAGGACTAGATTTACCATTTGTCAGATTTTAATTTTATTTTATACCAGTTGCTGTTAATCAATTAAAGGTGCATTGTGTACATTTTCTGATGACGGGCCCACCCTGTTTGTCCCCATGGAGCCTTGCCTGGCAGTTTGGCTTCATGCTCCATAGACACAAGCAGAGGACGCCAACTGGCCCGGTAATAAGTCAGGGCTGTGGAGAGGCGACACAGCTCACAGTAAGAATGTGAGCAGTAAAACACTCATAACTGAATAAATGTATGTTAGATAAGTTTAAATTAATGCAATAATGTGGAAAATCCCATTAACATCAAACCAAACTGGAAAAGTTACATATTGTACTATGTAAGTTTTGGTGAACTGTCCATTCTATGGAAAATGTCATTACTTTGCCTGGAATGTTCCACAGAATGGCATTAAACTCATCTATCAGGGATGCATGTGACGCCACCGAGCCAAGTTACAGGTCAGATGTGAGATTACAGTAAGAATGCATTTTTATTGGCAAGTTTAATGCTATACTGTGGAACAACCCAGGCAAAGCAATACATATCATCTCCATGGAGACAAGCAGATGGCAGACGCTCCACTAGAAAAGTAGCATTATGGACTGTATCCAAGTTTCAATATCACACATAT
This sequence comes from Periophthalmodon schlosseri, assembly GCA_000787095.1. NCBI lineage: Eukaryota > Metazoa > Chordata > Actinopteri > Gobiiformes > Gobiidae > Periophthalmodon > Periophthalmodon schlosseri. The sequence goes on from KN481070.1 coordinate 115,086, forward strand.
TTGAAAAGAGCGATAACTTGGAATCAGTTTTTGGCCCAACTCAAATGTGTCTTCCAGGTATTTGACTCATGACTGGAACAAATGTGCGGTGATTTCTAGTAAACTCCCATAGCTCCTCACCAACGAAATCGCCTTATCTATTACTCTAGGGATCAACAGGTTTGTTATGAGAATATGTTCAATAGGAGGCACACAAGTGATGACAGATAAGCTGCCTAAAAACACATAGCAGAATAAAAAACACTGAACAGCAATGCAACTTAACTTTTCAAAATAAAGTTTGTTTTGAAAAATTACAAATAAAGTCGTCGGACCAATGAAGTTTATTAAATACATATAAAATGTAATCGTGACATAAAAACAGATAAAAGGACAATTAAAAACATTTATAAATATACAAGCACAAAGCCTCCAGAAAGTAATGTCGTGGGGCGTTTCAAGACAGTAGAGTAATAAGTGCATCCAGGAACTTGCTTCTGTCCTCCATTTTCAGCTCAATTACTGCAAGAAAAAGTAAAATCGCAAATGAATTTCTAGTAACTTTAACTGCTGAACAAGTGTGCCACCTAGTGATCAAAAATCCTACTGCCAAGTGTCTGCAGGTCTTTCAAAACTTCTACTGTATGCATACAATTTATTGAGAGAGCCTTTTGTGGCCATTTCACTTGCCTGAATGGACTCGATAATATGTGTCCATTATACTTACTTGAAGTGTCAAAGTGATCATGCAGAGTCCTGGAGCTGGTGCTCTCAGCCGCTTTCTCAAATGCTCGACCGAAAAAACTGAGAGAAAGAGATTCATGGCATGCTTAATTCATGATCACACAGACAAAAAAAATTAACACACATATTTTTCTTAAGTAAAAAAACAACAAAAACAACACTGACAACATTAAAATAACAATTCCAACACAAGTCAATGAATAAACTTTAGGTACAATTTCTAGTCATTGTTGCGTATAAAACGATCAGGGTTGATGACTTCTGAATGACCAAATATATATTTTGAATGTTTAATGCATTACTCCAATGCCTCATTTTACAAATAAAAAAGGACTCACTTTTTCTTATCTGACGTTTCTGATTCCGGCGGAATTCCAATCACAATGACTGTTCCCTTCTCGATGTCCTTTGGAGCAGCCATAATCAGAGGCAGCAGTCTGCAGCGTTTATTTCTTGTCTAAGTCACATAAATAAAATAAAATAAAAGTACTGTGGTTGAAACAGAAATTGTGTATAGTTTTAAAATGCTTACAGATTGGACAAAGGCTTTGAGGAGGTACTTGCAGAGCAGAGTCAGTGCCAATGGCTTTGAAAAGAGCTTCACATCAGGAGTTCCCTATTAAAAAAAATAAATAAAAAATACATCTTTAATACAGCTTGCAGATTGAAAAACTCTAATCTAATGACTCTTGCTATATAGTTTCAATAAAGCACCTCCATAAGGTAACAGTAGAGGAAAGGACCCTGGGACAGGATGAGGTTGGTGCAGATGCAGCTCGCCACAGTTTGCTGGATCGCCATCAACTTCTTTTTGGCCAAGTCAATACCTGAATGAAGTCTTTCAAGGTTACTCCTGCAAAAAAATTAAATAAAATAAAAGTTTAAAAGTGTCACAATCCTTTTAAAGGTTTTATTTTTATCTCACACACCTGGACAGGGAATCAAGAGCTTTAATGAAGTTATCGCTGTCGTTCTCGTCTTTTTCCGTGCTCTCCAACAAAGCAGCTGTAGCATGGACCATGTCACTGGCCAAGAAGCGGTTCTTAAACCCGAAGTGAACTCCAAACGTTTGGATGCGGATGTCCTTCATGCTTTGAGGAAAACAGGGCCAGTCATAACCCATTCTGTGCAAGGGTAAAACAACATGCTGAACGCATTAAAAACGCACCCGTATTTATTGGAAGATTCTTCAATGATGTCCCTCAGATTTTCTTTGATAGACATGTCCATGGAGTTAAACTTCTGCCTTACTTGCTTTAGAGGCAAGCTGTAAGTGTTTTATTCAATTAAAACACAAAAATGTTTTTACACAATTGTCTTGTTGTAAAACTTTGTGTGAACTCACCCCATGTCGGCAAGGAACTCCTGGAGTTTTTTCTGCCCATTCAGTGTCCATAATTTAAAATTACAGGTTGTGTAAGAGGAATTACAGATGCTTTCATACAGGGACCAGTGCTGGTAAAGAGTTAGACGCAGACTATAAACATTTGTTAAAGAAAAAGTGCATTACCTTGAAAAAAAAGGCATAAATGAGAACAATGTTTTCAGACAATACCAACACCTGCTTTATTAACACAGGATATGCACAAAGCAAAGGATACTCGTATTCAAAAGAGATTCTCATGCAGTCGATGGAGAGAGAGTTTTCCTCATCTTCATTTTTGTGATTATGACGAGACACGTGACGTTGTAAAGTAGCAACATCTGTAATATATTTCATACTGGAAAAGACATGTTTTTAAATGGAAAATTGTAATTAAAAACCGTACTTGGTTGTGCATGAACAATTCTCTTACTGTGTGATTTTATCATGAATCCATTGATCTGTGAGACCAATGATGGACCACCTAAAAAAGAAACATTTATAGCTTTAAATAGATCAAATTTATGTAGGAAATTTAGAGATTTAAAAAGACATTTACCAGAGCATGTCTTTGGTGTCTTTTGATAAAACCCAGGCCAGTTCGAAAAACATCATGGAAGCCTGACGGAAAAACAAGAGAACAACAAACCAAAAGCTCAAAAAATATTGTCAAAGTTCATTGCAACTGTTATGGGTCAGAACAGCAAATTTTATCCTTTAATTTTAGGGATGTACTGACACCGATATTGGAGATCGGCTCCGATCAAGAAAGATCGTATTGGTTCCAGGATCAAATTTGCTGATATTCTACTGATCTATATAATTATGGAGTAAGATTAGCCAGTGTTGAAGCAGAATGTTTTATGTAAGACTAAATAACAGTTACATAACACATTTGGATCAGTTTTGTCATTATTTTCTTAAACCACAAGAAAAATAAACATGTCATTTTCAGCCTCTGCTCTGATATCGGTTGATAGTAATACTGGGAATCTGCTGATACTTAAAGCCAAACAATATCATAACTGAAAAAGCTAAATCAGTGCATCTCTAGGCAATTTGACACTCACCGAAGTCCCATGATATTCATACTGCTCATAATCAAAGAGGATTTCCCTTCTGTAAAATACAAGAGGAAAAGATGTTTTATTACACGTATTTTGTAATGTATTTTAAAAAGTTGCCAATACCTCCGTGCTTCCCACTCCCTCTTCGCTCGCTGTCGTTCAATTCTTCTTTCCATTGCACCCTGACAAATCAGATATTTACATTAAACACTATAAAACATTTAACAACACTAAGACACCAACAGTAGGCAGTATTTTACATGCTTGAACATACCTCATCAAATCTTCTCCTTTTGCCAGACGGCTCTGACCCTTCATCACTCTCATTCCCAGAATCATCCTGTTCCTCCTCTTCATCTCTAAAGATATCATCATAGGAGGGCACGCCAAGGTCGTCATCTTGTTTGATCAACAGTTTCACCTGAACAATAAAGTAAACGTGAAATAAAACATGTATACAGTTGGGTAGGAAACCTCTAATGATGAAGTTTACCTGACTGTCATTGTAGACATTGACCACGTCCACGGGCCTGTGAGTGTCACAGATAAAAAATAAGGTGTCGTCATCAGGTTGCAGCATCTCCAGGAGGTCCACATTAGCTCCACAGTTAATGAGAACAAAGTAGCTAAACTAAAACAACGCAAGCAGAGCAAAATTAAATGCAACTTCATAACTTATTGCACTGTAATCTTCATCTGTAATCTTCTTCCACCTGTTCTTTGTGCTCAAGGAAAGCTGTGCCTAGATCTTGCCATCCAGCAACAGGCACCAGAGTGTATTGTACTTGATCGCAGTGGAACAGAGCCTAGAAACAAAGTGTATAATTTCAGCTTTTGCGCAGGAGGGTATGAATTCTTGACTAGTGGATGAAAAAGTTGTGCATTGTGCGCTTAAGAATAAACAACTTATAACTACGCGGCACGTAAGGAATGTTTTACCTGTAATATCTTACAAGCGCAGAGAGCGTCAATATCTGCTGCAACGAGGAGAGCGACTCTCTGGAAGATCAAGGATATTCACTTATTCATATTATACGACCGCACACAACACTGTGGACAGAAATAACTGAGGACAGAATAAACTGCTTACCTGGTTGGCCACAACTTCATAAAATTCCTTTCTAATATCCGTGATGAACATTTTGATTGACCTGTCAATATAAAAACGTTAAACTGAACTTAAAATCAATAGAAAAAAGGGCCGATATTTGTGTTTCTGTTCGAAGCGGACAGCTGCTCTGAAGCATTTGTTTCCTTGTCGAAATTGTGGCGCCAAATCTACACGTCACGTCCGACCAATCACGAAACGCGCTGTGAGTTACGTCTTACGTCATGTCAACGAAAATAAATAAAGAAAAAAATCCGTGAGCGATCATTTAAGACTTCTTTATTAAGAAATTTAGATAAATAATTGGAAGTTGGAAGAAAACAAAAACAACTGTGAGGAAAAAAGCAGCTTTATATCAGTGACCCAAAAATACAAAACAGAAATAAGTTTACCCATAAAACAATGTTCAAATGGCATAAGCCAATGTAAACAAAATAAATGCATGATTTACAAAATCATAACACAGATAACACACTTCCCAAAAAGAAAAACAAATATATGTAAACTAAACATTTACATGTATTTCAAAATGGTATGAAAAGAGGTACAGAGGTAAAGAAAGGCAGCATGCCTGTTTATAAACCTGTCAAAAACTGACTGAAAAGAAACATGATTTTGCACAAGACATGTTAGAGAACATACACTAACATGCAGTGCTCTTCATTCCCAAGTATTACAACAAAGTAGAAAACAAAGGCACAATGTACTGTTTTTTTGTACTACACTTTGCCTGAAATTACTGGAATTTACCTGTTTAAATACTTACTACAGCAAATTTGCGTTGACCTGTAAAACATGTTATGCCAATATAGAGCAATATCAAATACCGGCTCAGAAAAAACAGACTCAAGTGGTGTCTAGTTCAAGGACTGTTGTGCTGACCACCTGTGAACAGGTAACTGCATGAAACAGTGCTACATAAACATAAGTGTTTGGACTTTGGATTTAGGTTCAGTTCACAATATCTGACATTGATATGACAATCATAACAGACCCCTGATCCAGCATAAAAAGTACATTTTCTTGTTTGTGTACCTGTATGTAAAAGGTAAAACACTAAGTGCATGTTTGCAACATTTTAAAACATTGCATTGATGATGTATGGAAATAATCAAATTATTCAATAAGCCTTGATGTTTTATACATACTGTGCATTGTGAAATTCAGAAAAACATATCCTCTGCAGTAATAGTATAAGTTTGAAAAAAAGGGAAAACAAGTTATTCACAGCGGTGGTTCTACAGAGGCAGGGAGTAGTTGAAGTTGGTTAGCTTGCGTTCCTGTGCGGCTGGTACACTTTCTCTTTGACACAGAGGCCTGTGGCAGTCAGGGTCCTGAAGAGCAGGGTAGTGCTGTCTATAGCACAGCCAGGCAAATGCCAGACCCAGGATCGACCCAACCAAAACATCTGTAATAAATTAACAAGTGAGGTTAAATGATTGAACGGTTGAATTGATTAACATGTTGTGGTATTTCTGACCTTGCCAGTGGTGTTTGTAGTCACAGGTTCTGGACAGGGCGATCACTGTTGCCAAGAGTAAAGGGGTGAGGAAGGCACACAGACGCCATGATCTGCCCTGTCCTGTTGGAGTAAAGCAGTGCAATTTTCCTGCGATGTAGAAAGCGGTGAACCCCAGTCCTGCAAATGCAACTAAGAGAAAAAAAACAGAAGAGACCGAGACATCATGTGCCCACATCTTAAGGACTACCTTCTCTTTAACACATTAGGATGATGTGGCATTAATGGCCTTACATGAAGAATGCCCACTGGGGAAACTCTTCCTGCCCTCGATAATAGTGTCTGGGTCTCCACTGCACCGCAGCTCCGGGTTCTCAATGCCATCTGGGAAACAGCGATAGTAGAAGTCTGGTCGTGGCCTGGATACAAACCAATGCACACAACAATAACTGCATCACTTTGGCATCATAGACAGGGGTAATCAATTCTCATTGTAGCGCTTACCTGCCAACAATCAACTTGATGATATTTGTGAAAACACCATTTAACACCAGGGTCAGAGTCACAGCTGAAGACCGGTCATGTGAGAATAACAAATAAGAAATAACTAAAAATAACCAATACAACCAAAATATATAGTTGTTAATTGACTCCTACCGAGATAAGACTCTTTCAAATCCCCATTTTGGGTCTTCTTCATGACTGTAAAAGCCATGATCACAAGAAGTGGGGTGAAACAAGCTATACTCTGGAAGAAAAAGTTAGTTTTTGATTAACTGCATCAAAGAAGGGAGTATGAAAAAGAAATGTTTTTGGAACAATAGGATAAAAAGGTACGTGATTATAGAGACTGATAGACATGTAGGGTGTTTTAAAAATGAGATGACCTACAAACATAAGTGAGGTGGGCACATGGTCGACTTCAACACGGTGGAACTTGTAAAGCCACATCTCCTCTGCCTGGATCTGACGGGAAAAAGGAGGCAGCTGCTCTGTCACACTATAAACACAGAACAAGCAGAACAACATTAAGTAATTAAAGGTATAACACGCCCTGTAATGCAAGAGCAGATGAACCATTGGCATTAACTCACAGAAAAATTAGCAGAAGTCCGATTCGGACGAAAACCTCTAAGAGGAAACCATCAAGTCGTCTCCTCTTCATTTTGGTGTACACTCTGGTCTTCAGTCATCAGCACACAATATCTGCTACGGTACAAATACAATGTAAATCTATAAAGCATGTTTCGCCTAATTGTATGGATTATTACCAATACAAGACTTGGGCTAAATAATACACCGTAAACAAAATATAAGGAATACAATTTGATACTGCATTTGCTAACAAATTATCCTTTATCTACACTTTACAGGTTTACATACCTGTACACACACGCACAATGACCTTGTAGGTGTGTAATAGTTAGACAGGTGTTTGGTCACTCTGCACTAAAGCCTTTATATGCTGCTCCATGTGTCTATTTAGTTTGACAGTAATAATAATAATAATAATATATTTAATGCAAATTCTTTTCCCCCCATTGAAGCACCATTAAAATAGAAAAGCAGAACAGGACAGCGCAGCAACAGCAGGCTTCTACATGAAGGAAACGAGGGAGCTTTCATCAAAGGAAGCCTCCATGCTACATCTGTAAACAACACATCTGCCACATATCCGCATCGTATAGAGGACATAAAAAGAAAGAAAAGGATTTAACAGACATTTAGACATAGATATTTTTCTCACCTTATTTGTGTATTTGTACTAACTAGGCCCTGGCTTTGGTCGGAGCCCGAGGAGGAACGAATCACCTAAACGTGTGAGAGATGCCGAAGAGACGAGCGATAACGAGACGTGAAGATACCGCGGCAAATACTTCCGATCAGACCCTTTCAAAATAAATTAACATACCAACTACAAACGTAAAATGTGACATCTTTATTTTGTTTGTTGATAAAAATATGGCTATACCTAGAAGTAATGCCTGCATATTTTCTTAACCCGGTGCAAGTGTGTGTTGATGTGCAATTACATAAAAAGTGATTTATTCTAGAGGTAAACTGGACTGTGGATTTACAAACGGTTTCTTGAAATGCCACGTCAAGTTAACGATCGCCTCCTACTGGTTTCACTTCATATTCAAGTTTGGCCTTAAACTTTGTCTGGCAAGTCCAGAATGGGATCTCTCTGTATTTTTCCACACAGACAGATATCTTAAGTATTGGAGAAGAGTGTAATCTGGATCCCAGACTCACTATGTAACTTCTCTAGTGGAGAGTATCTGCATGTTTCCATGGAGATTTTCTTACTTTGTCTGAAATATTCCATAGTACGGCAATAAATACATCTGCCTATCCTGGATTTATTCAGTTACAGTTATATTGATCAAAATTACCTAAAAAAAAACATTCATGCTGTAAGTGGGGTCACCTCTCCACAGATCTGGCCTATACCTTTGGCATCACCTGGTTGTCTCCAATATGAAGATAAACAGGCTTAAGCAGACAAAGCAATAACATCTCCATGGAGGCAAACAGGTTGTGGACTCTCGACCAGAAAAGCTGGCTTGTCCACCTTTAAATTGGTTTGTGCAATTTTGAATGGATAAATGCATAGCCATTAAAAACGTCCTCAAAAGTCCTTCAGCTTGGGTAATGTCTCTGAAACTGCTGATTAGGCAAAGTAGTTACAATTAAAGATTTTTTCAGCTGAACAGCCTACACTAGAGTCATGCAGGATGCAAAGTTGTTTTCCCAAAGACACAGAATTTGAATACTGTTTTATAACTGTCTAAAATGTTATGTGGTGTAAATTTGGCCCAGGACAAGTTTCACTGAGACAGAGTACACCTTTATTAAAGTCAAACTTCAGGCATGTCTGAACTCTTCAAACTCACTTTAGAATGAAAAAAGACAGAATCAATATCTTCAAATAAAAAGACAGTAATGTACAAAAAGAGTGTCGCTGCAACACTCACACACATTAAGCAGAATTGTACAGGCAAAAGAGCACGCGCACAGTAACATGATCCTATGCAAGTTCAATGCAAACTATTTACAAGATTTCAACAATATGCAGTATGCGTTAACACAGGTTAAACAGTACGTACGCAACATGTTTTGTGTTCATCCACGTTTAAATTGAAGCAACACCAAGAGATAAATATGATCCCAGTTACTGTAAGTTATTTTACCATAAGTAAAAGAGATGGGTGCTTATAAAGATGTTTATTTATTATTTCAACACTATTCCTCTGCCGACATCATGACAAACGTAAAGACAGGTTTGAACATTGCACAGAAAGACATCACAGTGAACTGAAACATGCCCTGCTTTGACAATGGGGCTGCTCTTTAAGTGACTATAAAAAATGCGAATTGAGTAAAACCTTGGGCATTTAGAAAACCTTCAGGTTGCATAAGGGACACTTAAATTAGACTAAACATGCACTATTTCAAAAACACGTCTGGGCACTATAACAATAATAAACCAACAAATCATTCACAACACAGTAACAGAAGTTAAGTGTAAAATAGGCATAACAATACTGCTGTTGCATCAACTGTGATGGACCTTAAACTGGCACCAAGTTGTGAGCGCAGACAAAACAAAAAAGGCTGTCAGGTATAGCAAAAGCTTTGTCCAAAAAGTATAACGTTGGCATGTTTAATATGGCAAACATAAATGAACTTGAGCAGACCAAAATGAAAGGAAACAAACTAAAGCTACCAGTGAGGCATTGTTTTGAAATGCTAATCACAAACATGACTGCAATGGCGTCAGCTCTAAAAAAATAAAAATTCAAGTTTAGTTGTTTAACACAACATTTCTTTATGTAACATAAAAGTGCCTTCAAAATTCGCCCAAGCGAAAAGAACTACACAAGAGTAAAGAACAGTCAAAATGATATTTTGAAGTTATTGTTTTAGTACAGAAGTGTCCATTTTTGTTAATATTAAGTTAAACCCAAGTAGCTGCTCACGGTTGTCTAGGATTCTTTCCACCGTAGCACTTCCATTGGTTCAGATATGTGGCACATTTCTCAATTCCTAAGCTGTTACCCTTCTTAATTTAAAACTAAACATTTTAACAGTTCATTTTCAACACTGGTTTAGGGCAGAAGAGGACACAAAATAGTGCCATTTAATTGACAAGGCAAACACTTGTTTGTCAGATGATGAGTCAAACAGTGAATCCTAAATTGTACAAATTGCTATCAAACAAAAAAAATCTACATTCCTACATTGAACTGCTTTGAATACCAAAGATTAAACCAAAATACATGAGCAGCACCTTATACCAAATGGTGGTGGAGTCCTTACACCAATTATACAAAACAGAGAATTGTATGACTACATATAGATTATGTAAAACTCACCATTTTAAATAGTGTCACTTACACCTTAATGGAGATAAGAGACAGATTACTGCACTAGTGTCTGAAAAAATGGTACAAAAGACGGTGCATTAAATACAAAAGATTTTGATTTGACAGATGAGCGATAAAAACACTGTACATAAGGTTGCCTTTGTACACGATACTGACTTGTGTCTGTATAAAGCCCAGCCTAGTTCAAAAGAAGTTCCTCAGTCACTGTCTGCAAACATCAAGGGCTTATCTTTCCTGTAACACGTCAGACCTCCAGCCCCAAAAAGCTTAGGCCACTTCTCTCAGTACCACGCCTAGCGCCCGCCACGCTCCTGGTCAAGAGAAACCGGTAACACCACAGTTTAAGTCCCGACATGAAGAAGAGGTATCCATTTTAAACACCTATGTTATATATCTGTATAAGCATGACCTATCTAGGTGTTCAGTATCAAGCAGTGTGAAAGTGCTATTCAGAAATGTATGGCAAATTAGAAGGGGAAATAAGAAAATAAATCAGTCACAATACACAGTTACTGAATGGGAGTGCATGTGAGCAGTAGTTTTAGTGCAGCCAGAATCAGTGTGTGATCCTTTATGCTCATTAACAATACTTTGACAGCACCAGTTTTCACTATCTGGGCCCTTCAATCTACAATGGTAGTATCAGTTAAATGCATGGAGGAAATGAAAAGGATTTGTTTCAGAAAGACACAGAGGCTCCGCCTCCCGATCCTTAAGTATTTTACACTAATATGAGCCAATTACAGTATGTACAGTATGCAATGGCTAGTGAAACTGGCAAAAAGAAAGTCACAAGAACTTCTGTAATGTCAAAACATTACACTATATACCATAATATTTCACCTTATTATGATTATTTTCACAAGGCGGTCTGTGTAATGCTTAACACCGAAACAAACGTAATACACCACTCACTGAGATGAAGTGAGAGAATCTGCCTGTAAACATTAACAAACATAGATACTGTATATAATTATATTCATCTATACTCATAAGTATATTCAAACCAGGAGTTGGAATGTAGAGTGGTCCTGAAGCATTTCCCCCTCACTTTTTTTTCATTTGGAGAAAAGCTCAACATGAAGACAGATGGTGTCAGGAGTGATCATTGGTCATGTTGGAAACAGAGAAAGGCAGGCTTTTCAGCTGATCAAACTAACATATACTTTCTTAAATCCAATCCCTTTTCTCAATGTTGATAAAAGGTATGTTGACAAGTTATGTCCCACCGCTGTAAAAATATAAAATAAATGTAATGTAGAATTCTGGGCCCTTCAGAGGGCACTGGTGAGCTGTAGAGAACGTCATAGCAAAGGAGGAGGTATACAGCGCCGATGATGCCTGCTCTGGTCCCATGCCACCAATCCAATCACTCTGCCCTCTGCACAGCGCCGAAAAGGTGTTTACTGATCCAGACTATGCCCACAGGTTTGAAAAGCTGTTCTGTTCTTCAGATTGGAGGGAAGATAGGACGGTTGTAGCCAGCAGGAGCACACATTACATGAGGTATAAGGAAAATCAAAGTCACTTTGAGTCATGTTGGCCAGGCTCCGTGTTGGGCTCCTCCTTGACTCTGGTGTGGCTGTGGGGCAGAGGAGGGTGCTGCGTGGACCTAGGGGAGCTGCTCAGGGGGTTCAAAGGGTTGTGATTGGAGCAACAGAGGCGCTCGTCCAGTGAGGAGACTGTGAGGGACCCTGCTTCATGCTCCGGGCAGAAAGATCGAGGGCAGAACTCACACAGAGAAGAGGCTGGAGACCCACACACGCTGCAGTCGTGCCACGGACACTCCCACCGCCCTGCACACGCACACATTTTCACAGGAGAATTTGGAAAAGAAAGCTTAATTAATTTTTATTACAGTACTAAACATTGAAGAAGACATTTTGCTTTTTGTTAATTAGTTATGATCATTGACACGCATAGATAATTATTTTACATTTAAATTGCAATATTAATCTGAAAGAATTTAAAACAGGTTTGTTAACTGAGCAGAGCAGGTTTCCTCCTTCCCTTTACGGCGTGTTACAGTAAATTTTAAAAAGAGCAGCGCTGCTGAAACTGTGCTGATGGCCCCGCATACAGATATCTGCAGCTCACTGTACTAAGCAAGAGTTTTTAATCAAAATTGTGGCAAAATTACGTTTTTGAAGAAAAAAAAAGGAATAAATTAAGAGGTAGGTGAAAACTGAAATGTTCAGAAAAACTGAGAAAAAACTATTATAAGATGATTGAAAGCTCTTAAAAGTTGGATCTTTTCAGATCTCTGCTCAGTCAACAAACCCGTTTCTATAATTAAATTGTTTCAGATCTTTTCTTGTATTTTTTTGTGCATGAACATATATAGCACATATAAACTGATGTGTTATTCTGACCGTATGGCGGCTTGGTGAGGCTGAGACACAGGAGATGATAGGCTTTGGGACAGTCCTTGCGATCACACATGACGAGCTCCCCGGCTTCTCCACAACAGAAACATGAGTACTCGTGGGACTGCTTTCCCTCAGGTCGCAGCTTCCGCTTCTTGGATTTTAACTTAGAATTTTTAGCCTTCTCCTCTTTTTCCAAAACTAGAGCACTCTGGTGAAGAAATACAAAATATAGCACATGCTATTTTTCACAGAAAAAAATGTATTAAAAAGGTGCACTATGTAACTATTATGATGCAGAGTCCACCACCTGCTTTTCCGGATGGAGACGTTTTGCTTTGCCTGGAATGCTCCAGTTTATGGCATTAAACCTATGTATCTCTATTGAGACAAACGTGTGACACCACCAGGACAAATTACAGGTCAGTTCTATGGAGAGTTGACGGTAAGAATGCTTGTCTGTAATGGTATTTTTGAGCAATAAAAACACCTGCAATGTCATGGCATCTTCATGGAGACAAGCGAAGGGCAGATCCTCCCCCAGAAAAGTTACATAGTGCACCTTTAACAAGTGTACAGCAATAATAAATGGCTCTCACTGTTGGCTGCACCCCGAGGTATCCAGAACAGTTGTCTGATCCACAGTGACACGATGTCCTCCTGTTCCCGACACAATGCAGGTTGTAGTTGAATGTCAGCTCTGTTCCTGCAGACACATCAGGCAGAGGATTACACATTTACAACATGTGAAAAGTACAAATATGACTCAGTAACAAAGGACTTTACTCACCAGCTTCAATATCACAAAGAGCAAACAGCCCAATGTGCACATCTCCGTTTACTGTCCATTTCTGAGTTTCACAGTTCGGGCTGCAGCTGTGGTTCATAAAGCGAGATGAATTTCCTTTTGGGCCAGCATCAATCACACGATCCTGTAGCACAAATGAAATAAACAAAAACATTTAGTTTCAAATAATCAAGTGGAAAGCATAAAAGTATTACAAGAAATGAAATTAGATTATCTAATATTTGACCTAATAATATTTAAATCCCATAAACTTTGGCTTTTTCATGTTTACGGGTCGCATTAGAAGTAGTTGTATCAGTACAATTATCACTCACACATTCATTCATTGTTTTAAAATGGACAAAACATCTATATAAACATGTCATCCTGGGAGAGTGTGGTTTACCTTTGTAAGGGTGAGCATGTAGAAGTTGGTCACATGATTTTCATGAGCCTGTTTGATTCGCTGTTGGCATTCCTCAGAGTCAATTACTTCGCCGACATATTCAGTCACAAAGTCACCCTGTGCACAGGTGGAAACAGGAGTCAGTATTCATTATTCAGTTATACAGGAAAATACCAAAATCCTACAAGAAAAACTGTTCAGCTAAAGAAGAGCTACAAACTACATACATTATTTTGCATGGGATTAACATTCTAACTCTAAATTACATTAACTGACCTCCAATACAAGGCATACTGGAAAATAAAATTATAAAAGTTAAGTATACAGCTACACTTCTTACATGAAGGTTTAAAATATAAAAATGTAGTTTATAATACAAAGACTAAAATAAACCATGGTAAATCACACCTTTATCAGCGCCTGATTGGTTCGTAGGCCCCAGCCGCAGACCTCGGTCTTAAACACTTCAGTCTCTGCGTACAGGCGCTTTGAGAAGCACTGGTTCTCACAGTTCTCACCTGCAGGGCACACCTGGATAAACACATCAGTTAGCTTAGTTTTAGCCCGGCTTCATGATGAGAATGTTGCTCCATTACAGACACTGACCTGTGGGTGGCACTCGTACTGCAGCATACGGTTCAGACACTGAGAGTCCAGGCCACACGGGTGCTCGTCAGTGGGCCTGCAGTTACACCGAGGGACTTCCGACAAATCTGCTACGTGCATCTGGACTTTGCCCACTGGTTTGTTGGACTAAAACATAAGAATGATTTTTCATATTAAATATAGTACATTAAATGTACTACTAGCTACCTCTACTAATCATAGACTAAATTCTATTATACCTTGATAAACTTGTATGGTGGGGGTTTGCGAGAGTGGCGTTCTTGTTCTAAGGCTTCTCTGCTCTCTCTTTGAGCCTTAAGTTCTTGAAACCTTCGTGCTGCTTCTTCAAGAGCTGAAGAACAGAGAAATTATGATTTATAGGCACAGTATAATAAAACTATTGTGTCTCAAGCAAAATGGCAGCATTACCTTTTTTAAATGTTTTGTTGACATTAATTTGACCAGTGACAAAGTTCTTATCATTATCTACATAAGGAAACACACGCCCCTGATTGATCCAGTAGTAGTCGTGAGAGCCAAAGAAGAAGACTGGAAAGTCACCAATGTCATGTCGAAGGCTCTGAATGTTTGATGGCACCAAGCGAGGATTGCAAATCTCAGCTGGCCACCACCTGGAATAAATGAAAGACTTGTGTTTTAGAACAAATAATGGCATAATATGCATTTACAGTTTCATAAATATGAATAAGTAACAGTCAATATAAACCATGAAAACATAAATCATATGTTTGATTCATCATATGTAACATATCAAAAACTGATGGATCTAATAATATTGTATGTATCTAGTAAAACTGTACTTACCTGTAATTACCCAGTTTGACCCACACAATTTGTTTGTAATGAGGTTTCCTCCCGGCTCTGCAGTCACTGCAAGACCACGGCCCGTCTGGTAGCTCCATCTCCAAACACTCCGGGTGGAAGGAGGCCGGGCAAGAGTCACAGCACAGCAACTTGCCCCCTATAGTTGTGTGAGTGTGTTAATATATGTGTGTGAGTGTGTGTGAGTGTGTGTGAGTGTGTGTGAGTGTGTGTGAGTGTGTGTGCACAAGATTGTGTGTGTGTGTGTGTGCACATGTGCATGCATGGTGGGGAAAGGAAATGCAAAGAAAGGAGTGCATGATTAGGCAATGCACCTAAAACATAAAATCCTCTGAATCTTATTTGCAGACATGACAATGCTGAAAAACAATAAAGGTGTTTAAATTGTGCATTCAACGTTTGGACGTTTGCTGCAATGAACAGACGGACACGTTGACAGTTTCTGTAAACAGCTTTGCTGCATGGTAGGCCCGCAGAGCTGAAAAAGCCTTATTGTGTACAACAGAAATACAGTATATGTCTGACAATCAGATTCAGAGCACTGTAGTGAGGCCAGTCTATGGGTTCATGCAGCAGCACAGGGATAAAGCCAGAGGTTAAAATAGGAATAACAAATTATTGCCAAAAAGCAGACATGCAATTCTGTCCATCACATATTCTACACAGACCTGCTTGTATGGAATCAAAAAGGAAAAAAAAATATTTTCATTTTGGTCATATTAGTGACTGTTTCATTGCATTGTGACCCATTGTTAAATTGTCATATAAGAAATGATTAAACAAGTTCCATCCAAGGCAGGTCAAAGCTTTAAAAGCAGTTACCAAATATCTTGAAAAAAGGCAAGGAAAAAAGCTTTGTTGTGATAAAGGGAGTGGGATTGGACAACAAACAAGGCCTTGTACGAGGCAACGAAGCAAAGCACTTCTAGCTGCAATAAGCTCCACAAAGCAGACAGGCAGAACCAGACCAGTGCTACTGACAGAGCAATGCCAATTACACAGGACCCCCATCAGAAAGACTCTACTAAAGAAGAATCATTACAGCTAGGCGTTTGTCACTTTGTCACCAACGAGAGCTCGTGATTCACAGCTAGATCAATGCAGTGCTTGAATCATCTTCATATTAAGTGTCATGCAAGAATGACTTTAAACAAATCATTGTTATCTGCCAAACAATGACAGCTTTTTGGTATTTTTAAAGCTAAGAATTTGTCTTTGTGCTTCAAAAACACAACCTTTTGAGACCATTGCATTAAGAGTAAGTGTAAAACATTCTTGCATCATGCCAATGTTCCATCAAAGTATCAAGGAACCTTTGGAACTTTAGAATTTTGCCTTGCAAATAAATATGGGAGCACATCAGACATAAAGTAAAAAAGAAAAACTGAACAGAGCAGGCACAACAAACACAGGCCAGTGGGGCAAATAAGAGAAAACTGTTGAGTTACCTTTCCCAATATTCTTTTTGGTAGCTGACGAAGGAGAGGGAATCATAGGTAATTTCAACTCAGCACGATTTGACTCAGTCAGAAGGTAGTGGGACTTATAGGCATATGAACTTAATATGGTGTCAGTAAGGTCTTGCACTAACAGCCCTACACAAGACACACAGGAAGAGACGGAGGTGAGCCACAGTCAAACTCAAAAGTATCCAAAAATCAGAAATGAGAAGGAATGAACACACACAGCCTCTCATACTCTTCAGCAAACAAAAGAATGGTAAAACAACTTATCGCTGACACAAAGAGGCTCGACAGTTCACTCAACTTTAGTTTAACAGGTAAATGGTTTATGGATACGGGAGACATTTAGGTAGAGAGCAGTGTAACAGCCTGTGCTTTAGGTGCTACTACATAATTTCAAAACATGTATTATTTTAAAATATCCCAGTAATTGAGCATAGCTTACCTCTATCACACAGGAAGCACCAGCCCACATTTACAGGTGAAGTGAGGAGGCCGTTCTTCTTGGTGCTGCTGTGGCTGCTGCAGATCATAATGTGATGGGTGAGGACCACACTCCCTGCAGCCACACAGCTATCTCCAGTGTGGTAGGCGATAGGACAGCGGATACAACGCATCAGACGACCTGAGAAAAATTCTTATGAGTTTGTGTGCAAAAAACAAAGCACCTCGTAAACACTATGTATATAGTACCTTTGGTGGCTCGCTGCATGTCTCTCTCCAGGCAGCAGGTGGAACAGCAGTGCTGAGGGCAGCAGAAGCCTCCCTCCTGACTGTTGGTGGTCCCAGGCAGCTTCCGGACACAGTCCATGTGATAGTAACAGCCACATCCAGACACTGAGCAGCGAGTGACCTCTGACCCTGCCGTTTTACAACTGAAACAAGGGTGATTGCCTGGAAAAACAGATAAGCATATGTATAAGATTAAATCATAATAACTTATCTTTAACATCTTTAAATCTAATCTAATTAGCGTTTGTTAAGATTATAGGAAGTTACTGACCATTTTTGCATTCCGAGCAGGTAAACCTGCCTTCAGGTAAAGATGTCAAACCGAGGCACTCTAAGTGAAAGTGTCTGTTGCAGTCACCTTCACAAACAACAAGGCCCTCTCCATAGACTTCACAGATCTACACAGACATGCATAGATTAAGCTTAAATCAGTCTGCGAACACCAGAAACTTGTGTAAATAAAAGACTGACCTGGCAGACTGTGTCACTTTTCCCTGTGCTGCTGTCCTGCCGCGATAAACCAGAGTCCACCGACTGAGTATCTGAGGCATCAGCGTCTGCTGCAGCTGGACTATCAAGACTCTTACCAAACAATCCCTGAATCAATGAGTCAATGTTATTTATATTTTATATTACATGTTTTTATGAATTTATTTATAATGAAAGATGGGTGATACCTGTGGATCACTGAGGCCTCTAGAATCTGAATCTGAAGTGTCTCTGTACTGAGAGGAAGTGATTTCCACATCTGTAGACGCTCGGCTTCGTTTCTTCAGGGGCTTACAAGCATCAGAGATCTCACTCGCTCCTACAACGATATGAGGAGCATTAGCAGCAGTAATTATTCTCAAATATTAATACAATTAAACAGGAAAGCGTGCAAAGAGCTACCTTTTTGTGAACCAGTTTTCTGAGTTGTCTCTGGAGCCATCTCAGCCTGTAAAGACATTTATAGTCATAATATAATAATCACTAAAATTTGTATAAGATTATTTATGGCATTTGTTTAATAAATTACCTGTTCCTTTTTTGTTTTCTTCTTAGGGACAACATCACTGCCTCTCTCTGACTCAGATCTGCTTCTTACTGACCGTCTCTGTAGCTTTCTCTCCTGAGAACCTAATTCACAAATAAATAAAGTGAAGTCAGTACATTCAAAGATTTTATCAAAATTGGTGCCAAAAAAAAAAAAATCGTAATTTTAAAATTAGGATTAGTCATAAAAAGACATATGAGAGGTCACTGGAATTTACTGACCATGTGGACTGCTGGGGGGAGACCCAGGGGAGGAGCTTGGTTGTGCACCTCCTTCTTCACTTTGACTGACAGGAGAGTCTCTCCTCTCATCAACCTCAGCCTCCTCCTCTGCCTCTTCTCCGTCCTCTTCATCCTCCTCGTCCTCAGGACTAGGCTCTGGTTTAGCCTGACTGTCCTGCTGACAGACATTTGTAACTATGAATTTAATTTTTCATTAGCAATTTCTATAAAAATAATAATGATTTATTAAGCATTTACTGATGATTGTTTGCCTTTTGATATGATGTCATTTTTGATCTTGGGTTTATTGATACTCAAATTCTCACTATTACTAACCTCAGGAGAACAGTAGCCCAGATCCGGCTGTCGTGATTCTTTTTCTACTGGTTCCTCTTTTTCACTTTCCTTTTTTGGGGAAGACACTGTTTTTTTCTGCAGAAGAGGCCAATCGCATTTTGTAATTTCCACATTTAACCTTTTCATTGTTATTGAAAGGGGTAACAATTTTCTCGCTGCTGCAGTTTTCCAGGCTCTGACAGGTGGAGGTGATTCTTCTTGAGTTTGTCCATCTGAATTGGTTTTGTGGTTCGGTGATGCTGGCTCTTCCTTTTGACTGCCCTCATCATTTGATGACTGGTTATTGTCTGCATTTGAAATGCTGCACTGTCTACGAGGCTGCAGTCGGCGAGGAACTGCCTCTCGGTCCGGTGACTTGACTCCTCCGTCCTCCCTTTTATTCATTGACCCACTGGAGCGCCTGGTGCGTTTTTCTGGCTTGATGTTTGGTTTTTTGGTGGGTGGTGCTTCATTAGGATCAGGGTCCACGTAAATGAAAGTGTAGTTGTCAATTCTCTCTTGTCGTGTCATTTTAAAGGCATCTTCAGCATGGCCTACACCAACCTCCCACTGCGCACGCTCACGTTGAGGGATAGGCTTCAGGAGCTGGAATTAGATTTAAATAAACAATTATCTTTTGTTATAACCAGAAATCACATGTGCATGAAATGGGCAAACGTGTACATCTATACATTTGTCCATAAAAAGGAAAAAAAAATTAATTCTATTGCAGAATGCCATAAGTAAAGAATTTTCTTGTTGTACATCAATTTACCTTTTGTTTCTCCACTTGGTTTGTGGTTTTGCGCAACGTTTCAGCTTGAAGTTCATCAAATTGCTGCTTGCCCTGGTACGTAACAATCCTTTTCTCGTGGATCCATGCACGTTCAGCTACACTCCCAAAAAACTGGACATGGTATTCCCTGTGACCTGTGTAAAAATATCAGGTAATTACAATCAATAACTACACTACACTAGGCTCTTTTTTTACATGAGCGCCCAAAACAAATAACTGGTCTATTTAAGGTCCATTTGAAGCATTAAAAACAGGTGCAGGTGTGATTATAAATGTTTACCACCAGATTCTTAAAATGCAGTAATGGACCCTGTGCAGTAGTTAAAATGCATTAATATTGATCCCCATACCTCTTGTGTTGATGCGGGTGTGAACCTTCATCTGTGGGTCTGATGAGACCATACAAGGCCACCAGGGGTAGGTCCCCACCTTGGACCACACCAGGTCTCCAATTACAAACTCCTTGCAAAAGCCCGTTTCCTGGATCACCGAAGGATGGTGAACTTTAACAACCTGAAACAAGACATTTTTAATTAGATGAAATAAAAATATGATAAAAGAATTAACTGTATGTAATGACCTGTTGTGACTTTGCTTTAGGCATCTTTGGTTCAGCTTTGATAACGGTCTTTTGGGGCTTCCCCGGCTGTGCTGTGGGTCCTTCTCTTTGTGGGAGCAGGAGTTGTGTGTCCTCTGTCTGGCTGGTTGTACCACTCTGTTTTGAACACTGGTCCAAGCTATTTTGCTGAACGTGCTGCTGCAGCTTAGCAGTCTTTTTCCTCTTTTCCTTTTTCCTTTCATGTCTGCGCTGCATCTGACCAGCTGTCTTTTTCTGCGACTCCTTCTGTACCAAAGTGAACGCATGCACTGAATGTAGTGAGACATCATAGTGTTTCACAAAAATAATCATCTATGCACAATTTTGCCCTTCAAAAAGCACTTACATTTCATTTTGAAATCATCATCATCATCAAAACATACTTAAATAAATATATTGTACCTGTAGTTCTTGGAGCAGATCTCCACACAACGCCGACTCAAAGAGCTCTTTGCCATTCTGATAAGTTTTAATTATTTTCAGTTTGATCTCTGGAGAGCTGGTTTTCTTTAGGACCCCACTGGGAGCATTGGACAGTGCATGGGATGGCTGAGATGAGGGGGTACTGTCCACTAGGGAAGGAGGCGGGCTGGATGAGGGCAGGTGCAGGGGTGGTGGTGGGGGCAGAGTATGGCTCATGATGTGGGGTGTGTGGGGCAGGTGATGCTGAGAGGGCAGTGGTGGAGGGGAGCTGTGCTGATGAATGTGAGGCTGGTTTGTATGGTAGTGCGGAGCATGGTGCGTGTGGAGGTGATGATGGTGTGACTGATGTTGGTGGTGGATATGGGAGTGATGAGTGGGCAGAGGAGGGGATATAGGGGACATGGGTCTCTCTTGAAGACCAGGACCCCTCAAGACAGTCCCCTCCCCGGGTAAGAGCCCATGCTCTCCATAGCCTCTGATCGCGCCATAGCCATTCGCTGACCCATTTGGAAACTGCGAGTACAAGGAAAACTTGGTCTGTGGCTCGTAAAGGCCCAAACTAGACGGGTAGCCATTGGGAACCTGAGGCATGTCCTCTGAGGCAGACGATGGGTAGGAAAACTCAGCATCCAGGGCAGTGTTATATGAGGGCCCATCCTCGCCAGGGTCACTACCAGTGTCACAGGTGCCTTCCTGTCTGATGTTTGCCGAGTCAATAAGCTGAGGGGGTTGCTGAATTGTATTTCCCATGATCCCTTGCATGAAAGAGAAGGAGAAATCCATTGTTGAGCTCCTGCATCCTTAACTGTCTTTTTCTTTGACTGGACCTGTAAATACAATAAAACAACATGATTATTTTAGGTAAAGTATCAGTATCGGTAATCAACATGGACTGCATTCATGCTGAATGGAAGGATGTACTAATATGTT
Source organism: Periophthalmodon schlosseri (assembly GCA_000787095.1). Taxonomy (NCBI): domain Eukaryota; kingdom Metazoa; phylum Chordata; class Actinopteri; order Gobiiformes; family Gobiidae; genus Periophthalmodon; species Periophthalmodon schlosseri. The sequence continues at coordinate 136,740 of KN481070.1, forward strand.
GTTCACCGATTGAAATTTTCAAACAAATTCTCATGCTCATTGTGCTGTGAACTCATGGAGGGCAGGGTCTTTCGAGTGGATGGTTAGATAATTAAATGTGGTTTTGCGTAGACCTTTTGTGTATCTATTGGAGAATTCATTAGCACAGATACGTAGGCAATACAAAAATAACACAAGGCGACTACTCAGCGGTGCTCCTTATAAACGGGGGTGCCCAAAGCTGGCAGAGGAGGGTAACTGTGATTAAACTGGCATGTGTCAATTAGCAGTCATTCACTCCTCACACATTGCAAGATAATAACGTGTTACCTAATGTTGGTAAACAATCGGTTCTATTAGCCCAGTCAACATAGAGGCGACTGCGCAGACAAAATGTTTCAGTGAATGCTCCTTTAGCTTTCTGCGTTATTAGCCTACCACAGCTACATGGCATCAAAGAACTTGCTTTCAAATACGATATTACTGTAAAGGAAACGAGCTCCTAAAACACACTTGCATAGTTAATATGTAATTCAGTGTATTACTGCGCAATGCTTGGACGTAATTTTTATTACAACGTCGTACACCACACATTGGAGATGATGTGGAGCTAATGTTGCTAGGCTAGCGCTCCATTGCCAATATGGCTGCCATTGCCCCTTTAAATCAAATTGTCTAGCGTGATTAAACCACCATCACGGGCGTTTTTGTGAAAATGTGACTGCAAACACAAGCTGGTAGAATAGGTAATGCATTCATAGACCGTGTTAGGACAGTAACATGCAGCAGTCGTTATAGAAAACACGCTTGTGGATAGGGTGAAGACCAAAGGAGCATAGAGAGCACGGATTGATGCCGAGCCTTGAGATGCAGGGGAATAAAAATGTCAGTACCTTCAGCGTGTCCCATTCTAAACACATACACCAGCCAGCACGGTTTCCTCGCTTATTGTAGAGGGGAAAACAAAAATGAAGATACTCCTTTTATGTTGCTAAACCGCGGGCCTTCCTTTCGTTTTGGTTTTAACGCAATTCTCAACAGAGAGGAGGAGGGGGTGTTACGCTATTTGCTCGCTACCCAATCCCTTTGCTTGGCTCTTCCTCTATGTAAGGGACAAGAGCAATTCGAAAAGCTTTCCAGTGTGGTTTTTCAGCAATATTCCCACATGTGCTTCATTCCCGTTGTATTATCTTTTCAAGTGTCTAATCTAATCTTGACAAAAACAGCCGCCTGCTCACTTGGAGGCTGGTCGCAGGCTGGTGGTATCTCCAGTTTAGCGCGAAAGGGGGGAAAAAAAACACTCCATCCGCCAGAAGGGGTCAGCCGCATGTCTCATCGGGATGTGTAGTCCAAACTTACTTCTTTTCAGTGTCGTTTCATCTCTGGGAAAGACATTAGGAGGATTCACGCATAGACCTATACAATCACTTCACTTGGCCTATGTGAGTTTGACTAGTGGAGAAAAAAGTGGTGCAGTGTTTAGACTTCATTTTCCCAGAGAAGATACCTGCAGGGCTGTCCACGCTAAGGTACGCCTACAACTAGGAATTCATAGATTTTATAATACCATTCATTGATCTGGTCGGCAAAACAAAGCAGCAAATATAGAGATCGCGATTTTTCACACATTCTCCTTACTCCACGATTTTGAAATAGATCCACGCTCCATGATTTACATGGGAATGGTATAGTTTTTGAAATTGCGCAGGGAGTAAAGCAGCATTTTATTATAATCATAAATCGGTTAGCTTATTTGACAGTTTGCAAACAACCCTGACTTTGCGCAACAAAATTCCATATAACACATTTGACGAATAAAAATAAAACTATATTTGCTAATTCTCTGAGTGACTCCTCTGTACTTTGCATAGACAATCTTTGCCGCACGCACTGCGCTGACGGTGAACGTGTGACCTCAGTGCAGCTCTCGCCGGAGGAGGCTGCGCACCTCGACAAGACCACGACTAATCGCTGAAATATTAACGCATTTAAACCCACCGTAAATGGGTTTATCATCTTCTGATACGTTACTTTATTTGGGACGGATTACCTCTGCCAAAGGTCGTGGATGGATTGTTTCATTAGTTTTGTCACACGAAGTCTCGCAACGCCCTGTCAGCAGCTACAGCTCGGTCAGTGACGCTGGAGGTTAGTGGGCTGCCATTTCGCGTTAGCTTCGCGTTAGCTCAAGCTATGCTAACTAGCATCCTGGCTCTGCTTTAAGATAGTACTTTGACAGGTTAATAATTAAGCTGACTCAAATCAAAGTATCATGTGGGACTGTATATATTGTAACTCATTTATTGTCTCTAAATAATCAGATCGAACCGTTTGATTGTGTGTGCGTTTTATACATTTTGCCGTTTCGTTTTCGCTTAAGGCAGAATCACTCTATGACTTATTAAACATGAATGTTTTTGATTGTCTGTCAGTGTCACAACTTTTCATTGTAAAATAAGCATAGTAGAAAGAACACCTAGTCCATGGTTAGCAGTGGACAGGCTGTATCCTTCGTGTCTGCGCAGGATCACTTCTGATATGGCAACTTGCTGCTGTGTTACCTAATACAAAGGACTGTAACATATCTTTACGTTGTGTTTAGAGTTTGGAAACAATGCGCCGGTCATTAGTCAGCAAACTAAAAACACCGTGTTCTCTTTGTCCCGATACCGTGTGTGAGGCATGATCGTATGATAGATGACGGGACAGAGTGTGCTGCTTTTGAATTAAGCTGCTGCTCATGAATGTAACCGGAGTCTTGCACCGCCCTCACGTCTCTCCATGTGCTTTCCCAGAGTTCCGTAATCTACAATGGCAGTCTTCAGTCACCAGGTGCTCTTCGCCGTGACACGATCAAGGTAAGCATGACCATAGTAAAGGCCCGATTTCCACTTTTGTGCAAAGTCTCCAATGATAAACGTTAAATATAGGCAGCTCTTGTTTACATAATGTTCAGACCTTAACCATGTGACTCACCCCATCAAAGGTTTACACGTGATCTGTCTGTTTTTGTTGGATAGCGCACCATTTATGTTACTATGTTTACACACTACTGATTACTCCTTTTTAAAAATAATCCAATTACTACTCTGTTTACTTTATTTAATCAATCACTGGATTACTGTGATTACTTAAAGATTGAGTAAAGATTAAGAAGCAACTTACAAAAAGCATTAAATCTACCCACTAATTAAACCTCCTGCTATTTAACTTAATTTTAAATAAATGTGAACACAGTGGGTGTTTATAGTCCTGGTTGAACCAAGTACTATTTGTTTTGGTTCACAGCTGAACTGAGTCTGTCACCATGGCACATCCTACCTGTTTATCTTTTTATTGTTTTACAGTTATATGGATTGCTCACATTTTTGGCTGGGAAAAGTAACTAACAGCTAGTAAATGTTATATAATTATAAAAATTTTATTTGTATCGCCTTACGACAAAAGTATATGGCTTCTGTGTAGTTTGAGAATAATTTATAAGCTCTAATTAACAACAGATAATGACAACTAGCTGCTTGTCATTCGTGCATTATTAAATGTATTTTTAGTCGAGATCTTGATGCTCTTTCCTTATTCTTATCAAATTTCCTAGTTAATCATTGAACGCAGCCACAAGAAAATATTATGTAAGAAGTCTTGTCTTATACAAACTCAAAACCCATAAAGCAATCCCATATTATACATTATTGTGACTTTTTAAACCACCTTTTTGACACTTGTTAGTGATAGTTCATGTTATTGGGTTTAAAAGTTGTTGTAGTTGACTTGCCCACCTCTCACAAAAATAGTTTCTTGCTTCAAAGTTGAGAAGCATCTTAGTGGATACAGTGGAGCTCAGACAAAGTATTCAGTTGTATGTATAAAACCTGCTAACCCTGTGGTTTACACCTCACAGTTTTGAAATGCATGGGATTCTTGTATTCATTTTAAAAGGGCATATTTCAGTCTTCTTTCAAATGTTAATGCTCCAGGATGTGCCTAAAATGTGTTCTGAACAAAATACTACTATTATTACAAATCTATAAACAATAATTTTCAGAAAAATCACATTAACATATTACATGATTTCTCATGGCATGCTCGTAAAAATGCGTGGATCAAAACACAACTCCAGATGAAGTACATTATAACATGGCTAAAAACTCAAAACAGTCAATTGCGCATAATATACGGCATTAGCACTATATAATTGATCGCAAACAGTTATTCATCAATGGTATTTAAGGATTATTATTTTCTTTTCTTTTCAAAATGTTAATCACACAGACCAATATTGCATATAAACAGTTTGTTTTGTCTACAGGGGATCGTATTTGCTATCCAAGAGACACAGCTGCTCCTCTCTGTCTTCCAAAGCCTATCTCCATATAGACCCGCCCCACAAGTTTGCAGTGGTTTCTTCCAGACACTCCCGCTATATCTACCCCAACTGCAACAGCCTTGGCCACAGGGCAACCCTTTTTGCTCGCTCTTTGCACGGCTCTGGAGCCTGGCTCCAGGATATAAAACCTGAGGACAGTAAGCCCACTGCGGCCTCTGCTCAGGATGCTTCGACAACCAAAAAGGATTCTGGGATTGTTTCGCCCCCTGCAGCCTCACCTGCTCAGACCACCACAGTCGCTGCAGCGCCCCCACCGCAAGAGAGGACGCTTGTCAAAAAGTCTCTGTACCACAGAGTTGTGGACGAACTGAAGCACTACTACAATGGCTTTCGGTTACTGGGAATTGACATTAGCATTGCTGGAAGGATGGTGTGGAGACTACTGCA
>KN481073.1:0-45833 GCA_000787095.1 Periophthalmodon schlosseri
GTACTTCCTGGTTCTAGTCAGGACCCGAGCAGCAGCGTTCTGGATGTACTGCAGCTGTCTTAAGGCTCGTTTGGAGAGGCCAGTGAGCAGGACGTCACAGTAGACTAACCTACTGGAGGACAAATGCAGGATAAGTCTCTCCAAGTCTGGTTTTGACAGTATACCTTTAATTTTTGCAATGTTTTAGATGGTAAAAAGCTGCAGATGTTATTTATTTGATGTGGCCATTAAAGCTCAAGTTTGAGTCCATTACGTATGTCATATCTACTGCACGTCCAACCAGGAAGTAAAATGATAAACTTCACCAAAACTGTCAAACTAGGGAAAACTAGCAGCAAAGTCTGAGATATTATCAAGTTAAGTATGTTTTAGTGAAATAAGTATCACTGACTTTAAGCCGTTATAAGAGCTTATATTATGTCATGCTATTCAAAGCAGTTCTCAGCCAAGTTTCACAGTAGTCCAGACGCAGTGATGTGAGCCCGGCCGTGTGTGATTTCTCTTTATCTTTGTGTGCTTGTGTGAACTCCAATCGCGGCTTTAACATCTGATTTGTGACTTCCTCTGCTCTACTGCTCCACTGACCGCATGAGAACCACCAGCCATATCTGAACACACGTTTGATAGCACAATTATCTCTTTTACTCTCTATCAGTCATATCACTATATCTAAACTATCTATAGACACGGCTCATTATTTTTTTTTGTAAAACTATCATAAAAACATTTAACGCATGAATGAAACAAAACACAACCTCTTGATGTTTACGTTGTAACTTGATCAACTTAAAGGTTCTAAAAATCCTGAAGTGTTGGAGCTGCTGGTTTGAAGTTGGTTTCTCTGCTCACCCAATCAGTAAAAAATGTGTCCGCTGTGAAGCATGCTGGGTAATTACATGCGTTCAGAAGTGAATGTTATGAAAATCTAACCTATAGTTAAAATATTTGAAAGAGGGGAATATAGAAGTAACGTTTAAGCAGGTAAAATGAAAATGAATGGCAACTGTAAAAGTTTTAAAGATGATTAAAAAGTTTAAAGAGTAAATAGGAGTTATGCCTAGGAGCTAATTCATTGAAGTCGATAGTAAAAAAAAAACAGTTTTATTAAAAATGTAATTATTAGTTTAACTATAAGAGTTACAGATGTGAAAAGTAACAGCAGCAGCAATCATGGCATAATACATAATACATTCCCTTTAAGGTAAGAACAAAGAAACTACAAAATAGCAAAACCAAACGCAAAACCATATCCTGTCCGTTTGTGTTAACAAACATGGCAGCTTATGAGTAAAAAAGAAAAATAAAAGCAGCACAGAGAACTGAGAAACAGCAGAATCAACAAGCGGAGAACCAAACTTTTATTTATCTCAGATAAAAGAAGTTATATATTTTGTTCTGTGTGATACGAGAATTTTTGAGAGATGTGCATTTGAGACATAAATGCTACAAATTAGCAGTTGTGATTGCACAGTCCCAAGTCAGGACGGAGGTTTTCACACTTTACTGTCTGATTCCATGGATCCAAACAGAACGTAGAAGGGACTTGCAAAATAGTGTGATTAGACCACCAACTTACTCCCATTTGTATGGTTTAGCAAAATGTACAGTTTGACAGAAATAGTTAATACATGCTTGGGTAGATTGGGCTAGTCCAGTTTAGTAGATCAAATAAAGTCAGTGGTAGTTTGTCGGTCTCCAGTAGTCTGTAAACATTAGTAAGTAAGGACATTAACATGGTTCTGTGTGTTTAGGTTTGTGCCAAATAACTAAGCTGAAATGGGCCTGCTCCTCAGAGACATAGGAAGAGATCTGAGGTCAGATCTGAAGAGCCTATCAGGACTTGGGCTACATCCAGGACTTTGAAGTGGTCAGGGAGGGCACAGTGGAGGGCACAGCGGAGATAACCCCAGTTTACACAAATATACAATACAGTAGGTTTAATCACTATGAACGGCTGAATACATTTACTCGGAACAAGATCATGTGTTCATTCTGTGGATAAATGTAGAGCAGCAATTTAAAGTGGGACTAAACTCCGCCCACAACTGCATTTCAAATAGAGCTGCTAAACTGAGCAGTAGCTGGAGGACTAAAGAAAAGACAGGGCAAGGTCTGGATGATGTATGAGACTGTGATTGGTCAAACAGGTACTCACACGTCACGTCTCTTTTTATGGCAAATTTGAGTAATCCTACCACTATAACCTAAATAACATCACATTGCATTGTCATACAGACCTAAAATTAATGTTTCAAGCCTTATTTATGATGTCAAAACTATGTTAAATGCACCATCTGAATTATCCACTGTATTGACCACTGGTCTGTGGCCCGCCTTGTCAAATATTTTTCAAGATATGCCCTCGGTGAAAAGAGTTTGGGCACCCCTGGTTTACAGTGTTCTTATCATCACTGCAGTTTGTGTCGCACACTTCAAACACATGGACCAGGAACACACATAGGAAGCAATGTTGGTTTTGTCCAATTCATTCACAATATGGCTGATGTATGAAAGTGCATGTTTATGGGTTAATTCTTCTGAAATACTACTTAAAATATTGAGATGTAATTTTACTAGCAGGAGTGGGAATTTGCAGTACATTGAGTTGAATAACCTTTGTCATTTATTAAAAGTTTTTTTTTGTGTTAAATATAGTTTTAATCACTGATTGGATTTGTATTATAATTTGTTTCTCTGGAAAAGTTCTGTGGTTGTAGAAGGTCCACAAAGTAGCATAATTTGACTAAAACTTAAGTAAGACTTTGTACCTGACATTAACTTCCTTTAGTTCAGGAAAATGCACTTTGCAGATGCACTGCAGCTAATTGAAAAAAAGACTATCCCAGACTGTTATGCATCTCTTATGGTGCAACGTTAAAGGGAGAGAAGGGAAGTCATCAGAGCTAACAGTTCAAACTGACTGACCATGTTCCTCACTCATGGTTCAACATTGGGTGTCTAGGTAAATTCAAATCTTTCAACTGGACAAAAAGTTGTAGGAGTGAAGACGTTTCGCTGTTCATCTTCAGTTCTGGTCAGATTATTGGTGGACACTGCCTTGTATTGGGTTGAATGGGCAAACTTCTCTTTGGGCTACTTCACGCTCTTGTAGATTCCTGTGGCTTTAATTTCCTTTTTAACATGCTCTTGGTCACTTTGGGATATATTTCACATTTACTTAAAATAATTTCTACATTTGGAAAACACTTTCCGTTTTCCATGAAGCATTTAGACGTTGGAGCTCCCTCTGCTGTCAGCAACAGGAATGAACCATATGACACCCTTAGGCCATGTGAATGCTATGCTAGTAGAGCCATGCGTTCGTTGTGAACACAATTTGATCACAGAACGAGTCCAGTGGAAGCTTATGGGCTTAAAAACCGTGTAGAAGAAGTCTGGAGGTTTATCTCTGGTGCAACAATTCCGGCAAAATGCAAAAGTATCATTTTTGAGCGCTCAGAGAAGATGACTTTGGATTAATGGATTGCTGAAACAAGCGTGAATGAAGCAAACTACAACTCCTGGTATGTTTTTGATGAGGGGACAACAGTATAACATGGCTAAAAGCTTGCATAATACATGTTCTTTAAGATATTGTTAGACCGTGGGTTTGTTTTAGTTGTTAATATTCTGTCGTTCAGTTTTGGTTTATTCCATATGGCCCTGTGTGTGGTACGATATCCATTCATTCATGCTGACTGGAGTGAAGTGAGTTTCTAGAGGAACAAAGAGGCTGGCACAGATAAGATTGGCTCTCAGACTGTGGAGGTGACGGCAGAACTCACACAGACCAGACCAGAGGGACGAGTCAGAAGTTAAACCACGTCACATCATATTAGGGAAAAGAGGAGGTGACAAAACATATATATGCCAGACAGAAAACAAAAACTCAAAATACCTCATTGAAGTAACTGTTGAGCAATAATGTGATGTCCAATTTGGGCATAAGCTTTTGCCACATTGATTTTGACTGGTATAATCCTGCTTTAAAGGTGCACTTCCTAACTTTTCTGGTGGACGATCTGCCACTTGCTTGTCTCCTCGGAGAATTTTTTGTTTTTTTTGCTTTGTCTGGAATGATCCACAGTATAGCTTTAATACATCTATGTCCATGATCTAAGAATTTTGGAGCAGTAGAAATACCTGTCATACATAGAAGTTTAATGTTATACTGTGGTACATTGCAGGCAAGTATGACATCTCCATGGAAACAAGCAGGTGGTGTCCCTCACTGTTGAAAAGTGACACAGTGCACCTTTTAACAGATTATGAAATACATGCATTATGTCATCTTTTTCCATCTAGAAATATTGTGTTAACTGAAAGTATACTTTGAAAATAGATTAGAATCCAAAGCCTTAACTAAAAAATCAACATAAAAAGCTGTTCAACAATTTATTTTTTGGAGTGGGGCATGATGGTGCTGTGGTTTTAGTAACTGCCCACCAAGTTGTTCATGAAAAACACAACTATTTCTATTGTGTCCTTGTGCAAGACACTTGGCACTCACACACACATTTCCTACTCTAGTCACTATTGGTAAAAAACAGAAGGACATCTGGTGTAAAAACCTTCATCTCTGTGCGACGTTGCTGTGGTAACCCGGATGCTTAAGTACTTCTACTCCTACTGTTACTGTTGTTAGGTACCCAGAACTTTCCTCTTTCCTTTCCACTCCAATGCACACAAAACGAAACAATAAAATAAGTAGGTCACAGTTCATCTTAGCGCTATTTGGGGTAAAGCTGTTTATAATTATTAATGAGCAAATACGCTTACACCATTACACTGCTGTATGTCCTGCAGATTATTTCATAAATTGTGGGGACATTTTAATAGCTCTTAAGTAAACCCAGATACATAGGCTGCACGCTCTCTGATTACACCAGTATATGAAAACAAATGATTGACTTAAACAGCACTACATTCTACAGTACACGCCACCCCGGATCATGCATGCGTTTATTGGCTGTGCTTCGGCGTTCCTCGCTAATCAGCTAGAGATTCCCGTTGGATGTCCGCAAAAACTGCCATCATTTGTCACAGAGACTTTCCCAGAGAAGCATTTGGAGCGTACCCAAAGCAGGGACTGTTAAGCAGGGCTGCCCAACGACATGCCTGTGCTCTACGCCCCCATATTTAGCGTCACAGAGTATATTGGGCGGGTATTTATGATATTTACGATATTGTGGGGACTAAAATCTGTATACACACTCGATTCATGGGGACCTGTCCACTTACGGGGACAAAAATCAGGTCGCCACTACATAAATCTGTTATTATTAGATCAACAACATGATTTAAAGTTAAGATATGGGTTAAATAACTTTGGGTTTAGGTTCAGGTGAGGTAGTGACTATGCACTATGATTAAGGTTAGGATCAGTCTCCAGGAAATGAATGTAAGTCAATGAAATGTCCCCAAAATGGATGAAAACCCAACATCTGTGTCAATAACATGATTTAAAGTCCAGATATGGATAAAAATAGGTTAAAGTTAAGCAAGTAGTGACAAAAGTTAAGGTTAGAATCGGCCTCCAGGTAAATGAAGCTAAGTCAATGCAATGTTCCCATAAAGCATGGAAAGACAAAATATTATGTGTATGTGTGTGTGTGTGTGCGCGTGTATGTGTGTGTGTATGTGTGCATGCGTGGATGTGAGTGTGTGCGTGTATGTGTGCATGCATGTATGTGTGTGTATGTGCATGCGTGTATGTGCATGTATGTGTGTGTGTGTGTGCATGCGTGTATGTGTGTGTGTGCATGTATGTGTGTATATGTTCGTGTGTATGTGTGTGCATGTATGTGTGCATGCGTGTGTGTGCATGCGTGTATGTGTGTGTGTGCGTGTGTGTGTATGTGTGTGCGTGTATGTGTACATGCATGTGTGTGTATGTGTGTGTGCATGTGCATGTATGTGTGTGTGTGTTCGTGTGTGTGTATATGTATGCATGTATGTGTGCATGCGTGTGTGTGAATGTGTGTGTGTGTGTGTAAGTGTGCATGCATGTATGTGTGTGTGTGCATGCGTGTATGTGTGTGTGTGTGTGTGTATGTGTGCATGTGTATGCATGTTTGTGTATGTGTGAATGTGTGTATGTGTGTGTATGTGTGCATGTGTATGTGTGTGTGTGTAAGTGTATGTGTGCATGCGTGTGTGTGAATGTGTGTGTGTTTGTAAGCGTGCATGCATGTATGTGTGTGTGTGCACGTGTGTGTGTATGTGTGTGTGTACGTGCGTATGTATGTGTGCATGCGTGCGTGTGTATGTATGTGTGCGTATGTGTGTGTGCATGTGTGAGTTGTTGACTTTTTATCTCATTGTCTGTATGCATTTACCATAAGTGAGAGCATTTAATCTGTTCAAACCACGTGCCACCCCTAATATCACTTCTTATATGTCCACTCCACTGCAAAGCATAATGCACTCATTAGAATCTCAATATTGTGAATGTAAACGTTTCCATAACCTCTTTCACCTTCAGAGTAAAATATGCTGATCTTGAGCTTCAAGGATCCAGTGAAAGTGTGGAGTGGGGTTCAAACTAGTGTACAGCGTTTTGCAGGGAGGCAGCAGAGCGCAAACCCCAATTATGCCACAAGTGTTCTTACGATAAAAAATGTCCCCGTTTGGATCTTGAAGAAAAGTAGGCTACAATCATAATGACAGAAATGTACTACAGAATTTGTTAATCTGTAACATAGTAAAAGAAAAATTCAGATCTGTCAACTGGACAAAAAGTTGTAGGAGTGAAGATATTTCGCTGCTCATCCAAGCCGCTTCTTCAGTTCTGGTCAGATCACTGGTGGACACTGCTTTATATCTGTCTGAAGGGAGGAGCTAACTACACTGAAGCTAACACACCTATTGTTTTCAGTAAACAGTACAGTAAACATCTTCACTCCTACAACTTTTTGTCCAGTTGACAGATTTGGCTCATACCTGGACAACTGAGGGACTTAATGTATAACAGGAAATTCCTGGAGTAGGACCCCCAAACCCCCCTTCTGAATTCTTTTATGGAACCCTTAATTACTGAACTATTGGTCCTCAAAAATAGCCAACATTGGACTTTGTATTATTGTGTGGGTGTCATTAGAAATCTTATCTAGAGCGCTCTATAGACAAGATTTCTAATGACACCCCCCATCCCCACCCACAATAAGCTAGGGCCAGCACTGCGCTTAGAGGATCAAGTTTGAAGTTAACAATGCCTTCAAAAAGACAACAGCATCTCACAAACCTCCTGGATTTGTCCAAATAACTTTAATGAAAATAAATGTAATAGACCGCGGATAATACATCTTCACTGCTGTTACTTATGATTACAAACAGCTGTTGTAACTATAGCTATTTCATATTAGTTCTTTTCCCAAAACTTATCAGTTCAAACTGCCTCAGATGCTGTAGTGCACAAGAGCATTCTACTCAGTTTTGATTAGAGTGTGTTGTTTGGTCCAACTCAAACACAGATATTATGTTATTAAACCCTGATTAAGACTCGCACTCAGGCAAAATGTGATTTAATACGAAGGTTGGTGCCAAATGGTTAAATGAGCGAAAATCCATCACTGTATGTATTAGAGCCCAAAACTGTAACCTTATCGAGTACACACTTACATAGAATAACACTCGCAGGTTGCCAGTTCTCAAGATGGCCACTGATAGTCCTCCTCTGCTGACGTCTTTTGCGCACAGGTTTTGTTGAGTCACTTTTACAGTACGTGCAGTTTGTGTTTGTAATAATTAGTCAAGTATTACAGAGGTCAACAGAATTAAAACGGGGGCTACGTGCTCCATCTGACCTTTATTTTAAGACAATTTATCTTTTTAAGCCGAGTTAATACCTCATACGTACGCAAAGTAAATGTTTTTTTGTGCGTAACCAAGTAGAAAAGCTAATAATGGATGTTAAAGGAGATTGATTTTTGTTTTTTTGAACTTTGCCTTCACAAATATATAAAAAAAAAAATTCAGTTTATAAAAGATGAAATACAAATTCACATTTCAGAGCCACTACTTGTTGCAGACACATGTGTATTGGCCAGACTGTAAATTATTATTAATTATCACAATATTCTCGCTAGACTGGTGATAAACTGTTACATGTCTACTCCTGGTACAAAGAAAATGCTCATACAGGAGTTGGTAATTGGCAATTTCAATATATATTTTATTACTACTATTACCTTTTAAAATGTTTTATCAAGTAAGAGTACTTTTTAAACTATATTAATAAAGTAGAAGTAAAAGTATGGTGTCTGCAAACTACTCCAAAAAGTACAGTTTCTTCAAAAAGTTACTCAAGTAAATTTACCTTATACCCTTCTGTGTTCATACCAAATAAAAAGTAAAGTATAAAGTAAAAAGCAGAGAAATAATGAATGTGTTTAACTTCTTCCTCCTTTGTGTCTTTAATAATGACGCCTTAGTTTTGCATTACCGTATTTTCCGGACTATAAGTCGCATATAAGTTTTTTTCATAGTTTGGCTGGGAGTGCGACTTATACTCAGATGCGGTTTATATGTGAAATCTATGTTTTTTTTTCTTCATTATTATGCATTTTTTGGCTGGTGCGACTTATACTCCGGTGCGACTTATACTCCGGACAATACGGTAGTCATGCTGGTACCATACTGGTGAGCTACTTCTGCAGTCACAGCTGTCCTAGGGCAAACTGACGGAAGCGAGGCTGCCAATCTGCACTGCCCCCTCCACCCACCACAATCCCTCACTCTCACACCACATTAGGTAAAGTGGGTGAAGTGTCTTACCAGAATTTACACCTGGAGCTACAGCGACATGTAACGTAGGCGAAGCTGCGTATATTTCCAAGTGTCAATTTACACCAGAGACCCCAGTACTGCCATTGCAAAACTAGCCTTTGTATATTCTCAGGTTTAAACGCCAAACTGTTTTACACACTAAATTGTGATTGGATGAATTACATTTTAAAACTAGGCTAGAAAAGTACACAAGAGAGACGATGTTTGCAAGTTCCTACGCGTTATACATGTCCTTGTGAAATTGATCTTTGACATTGTAAAGTGTAACTCCGACAAATAACCTTTTTCATAGTCATTCCCCAAGGTCCTGGTGGCGACGCACGTTTTATTACGCAACTGTTGTGTTTTTAGAGAACTTATTTTGAAATGGCATCGGAAGTTTATTTTGACACCACATGCTTCTTTGCTGTTTCTTCTGTCACCTGGAGACGCTCCATTGACGCTGAAAAATTCGAACTCCAACCTAATCATGAGCGACGTCAAGTGTTGCTAGTGTAGATTGTACAGCCAGTTAATAATAAAAGTCATTCCTGTGTGTACGCCAGTCTGCTTTGGTATCAGTATGTACTAGCTGGAGCTGGGAGAACCTCATTGGTGGTTGAACTCTAACTGCTGTGCCACTACCAGTTAGGCTTATGTAATTGTATATTATTTTCTACAGCTTTTCGTTTGATTCTATTAACTATAAATATAACTCACTCTTAATCAGACTAATAAAATGCGTAACTTAGCCTTTGAGTTTTGCTAGATTCTTATCCAGTTTCATTTCTTCGATATGCCCACTGGCTCTTACCAGAAGACCACTTACATTTCTTTGAAGTGTGAAATTATATGAACTACTTCCCTCAGATTTTGTTAGTGGAAAACTCACTTCCTAATGACCAAGTCCTGCTCCAGTTAGTTTGCAAGCTTTGATCAAGATATCGAAATAAACTGCGTGGTATATTTGTGTAGGCTAAAGCCAGTGATGTGACGGACTGCAGTTAATAGACTTTACACATACTTCTGTTCAGAGGTACACTGCGCAGTTACTCACTTATTTTAACTAAAGTAGCATTTTAAGTGTTCAGACACTATACTTTTACTGCGACTTGAGTTATATATTTGACAGTGTAACAGTACGCTCATGTGAGTAAAACTTTAAGTGACTCTTCCAACTGTGAGTCTATAACAGACAAATGCTTTATGTTGATAATATTGAATGATTTGAACATTTGTGTTTCTTGGACTGCCCCTTGAGATATGATTTAGTTTTTCTTATTTTTGTTTATCCAATACCATGTAGCCAAACCTGCTTGTCAGTGTCCGATCTCGTTAGATCCCGGAAGTTAAGCAAAGCCGGGTCTGGTTAGTACTTGGATGGGAGACTGCTGGAAATACCAGGCAGTGTCTCTATGGGAGACTGTCATTATGTCCTTAGGCAAGACACTTCACCCACATTGCCTAGTATGAATGTGGTGTGTGTGAGTGTCGGTGGTGGTCGGAGGGGTGGTGGTGCAGATGGGCAGCCTCGCTTTCATCAGTCAGCCCCAGGGCAGCTGCGGCTACAGTAGTGGCTTACCACCACAGAGTGTTGAGTGAATGAATAATGCACTGTAGAGCGCTTTTGAGTGTCCAAAAAACATATTTTACTGCTGGAAAAACATCCATTTGAATTGTGAGTGGGCTTGCCTCTCCACAGATCTGATCTGAAACATGCCAGTAAAAACAATAACAACAACTTATAGTCTAATCAAAACCCTTTTTTACTGATATTTTTTTCTTTCTATTTTATACTTCAACTTGAGTAATATTATTTTGAACAATATTTTTACTTGAGTGCGATTTTTTAAATCAGAGATCTCTGAATCTTTGAATCAAATTTTAAGCTACTCTACCCACCTCTGCTTCTGCTGCTGCAACTACTACAACAGTACTCGGACATCACACGGCAGTTAAAACTACACAGATGTTGACAGTTTGACTTTCTGCTTGATAGCTCTGCATATTTTGGTTGTCAAAGATGCACTTTAGAATGGGAATAACAAAGATAAAGCAGTCTTCCTCCCCTCTGCAGTGTTTGGGGCGCCTGTGCAAAGTGGTCCCCATAGATCCGTAGTGTCCACACGAGAGTTCATATCTCCGGGCAGATTGTGGTCGGCCCAGAGGGTTATCACAAGTATTTCAGACCCATCAGTCACCAGTTGAGAAAGCTCTTTTAAAGCTGTGAGATGGATGTTCGGCAGAGGAAATATGTTTGTTTTATGGAGAGAAAATTATTAGTTTCAAAATGTTTAAATTAACAAAAATATGTTAAGGTGATGTTGTGACAGGAGAATCTCTTAAGACTGAAAATGCAGAAGTTAATTTTAAAAGCATAACATATTATTAAGTAGATGGAGTTAAACCAAAAAGGGAATGTTTCATGTTTTTGTGTTGATCCAAGAAATTTTATTTTAGTTGATGTACTGTACACCTGTGTACTGTCTGCATCTAATTATAAAACGTTTTATTATCCGACAATCAGGAAGTGCACATTAGCATGCTACTTGTTGTTAGCTTTACCGTCACAGTAAAACTCTGCACAGGCGTGTGAGAGTTGTGAAAAGCACTTATAAACTCATCGTGGTGAATGATTAGGACGCTCTGAATGCATAAGGTAAGTGAGGAATAACTTTGGACCACTAGAAACCTTTTAAAATGAACTAGTTCTGTTTTTCACGTTTTAAGACAGTCAAAATCAGATACAGCAGAAACATTTTGAACCTCTTGAGATATTTCTCAATATGTCCACCCACCGGGCTATGCAGTTTGCAATAAAACCTTGTACTTTTTTGGGGTGTGTTGCAGCAGGCGAGTGCAGACTTACGACGTGCTAGTTTCTATTGCGGTGGTGTAACAAGTCTCTCAATATGTCTTCTCAGTGCATTATAAAACACTCCACATGGCGTTAATGCCGGTGTTTGTTTTTCTAGTGTATGGTCTTTACAACTGTGACACTGGATTCACACTGAGACTGAAACATCTCACAGCTGGCTCTTATTTAACATGTTTACAAGTACACGTAAACATATTTTAATGAACGCAAAGATTACAACTATTGCAGAACATACTGGGCACCTTAAATGTTGTAGAAGATTATGAATTACAGACATTGGAATCAGAATCACGAGGGTCAGAGGTTGTATGTGTAAAGTTTCTAAGGGAAAAAAGGGCTCCTAACATTTTTCTATATAAACATTCTTCTGATCCCCAGTATAGGTAAGGTACAGTTTATTGTCCACTAGGGGAAGCTTGTCCTACGCATTTGACCCATCCTTCAATAGCCAAGGGACCCATGTCCAGATCATAGACTGTATAAAAAGGTTGACTAAGGGAGTGTGACGCATTCGGCCCCAGTCAAATGAAGCTCACTGAGGCGAGCAGTTATAGGGGTGAATTTGGAGAGAGTTCTATATTAGGAATTCCGACAATGAGTATCATAGCAACCAAAGAGCCAGTCTGGAGTGAGATCGTTGAAGGAAGTGTCTTCCCGTCTACACTGCTGGTTTAGCAGGGAGCGGGCACTTATCAACGCTGTCAAACCTGTTGCTAATAAGAGTTATGGACAAAAAAAGCGAAATAAAAATACCAGGATCATGTAGAGCGGGTTAATACGAACATTTTAAGGTCAGAATGACGAGGCTCACTGCAGCAGTTACAGAGAGAGGGGCGACAGTTGGAGCCGGAAGCGCGCCCATGATCACTTCCTATTTGGAACGCAGCGGCTAGCGAGTTAGCTATGTCCATTTATATATATATACAGTCTATGGTCCAGATCTCGAGCTAGTCTTCGTTAGGACTACTTCATTACTGCATTGTGTTGTTTATGAAGCCTGTGGTGCACTGAGGAGCCGCAGGACACAGCGGGACTCCTGGACCCATTCTCTGTTTAATCTGGTTCACATTAAGAGGAAATAAGATCAACATGTGCCGCTATTTATCGGTCCAGCCCAAATTACATCTTCACATGAATAAAATAATACAGAGCAATATCAGAGCTCAATATGAATTTAAATACAACAAAAATATAATTGCCAATGTAAATAAAGGCAAAATGATAACAAAAGGACACTTAAACCATGAGATTACAATTCTTCCCACTGACCTCTTCCCAATACTGGATTTACAAAGGGAAGAGGCAACGGTCAAAACCCGAATTCATAGTAGAAGCATGGCAAAGGTCACACGAAGAAGAAACAAAAACACAGAAGAAGCGGCTGGAGGACTATGGCTGCACAGTAAATCAGACGCCAGGTATGAACAAAACTGTAATTCACAAAAGAACCATTATGTGTAATTTCATCCATCCATTTTCTTCCACTTATGCGGGGCTGGGTTGTAGGGGCAGCAGTCTAAGCGGGGACTCCTAGACTTCCCTCACCCCAGACACCTCCTCCGGTGGTATCCCAAGGTGTTCCCAGGCCAGCCAAGAGACATAGTCCCTCCAGTGTGTCCTGGGTCTTCCCTGGGTCCTCCTCCCAGTGGGACATGCCCGGAACACCTCCCTAGGGAGGCGTCGAGGAGGCATCCTGAACAGATGCCTGAGCCACCTCAGCTGGCTCCTCTCGATGTGGAGGAGCAACAGCTCTATTACAAGCTCCTCCCACGTGACTGAGCTCCTCACTCTCTCTCTAAGGGAGCGCCCAGCCACCCTGCGGAGGAAACGCATTTCGGCCGCTTGTATCTGCAATCTCGTGCTTTTGATCATTATCCAAAGCTCATGACCATAGGTAAGGGTAGGAACATTGCAGGTCCTGGTTTCAGGAAGCCATCAGGACAACACCATCTGCACACAGCAGAGATGAGGTCCTGTGGTCCCCAAACCGGATCCCCTCCGGCCCCAGGCTGCGCCTAAAAATTCTGTCCATAAAAACAAGAAGAGCCCTGGGGGAGTCCAACATGCACTGGGAACAGGTCTGATTTACTGCCAGCAATGCGAACACAGCTTCTGCACAGTATTTTATGTAATTATAGTTATTATATAAAGTGGTTAAACTACCTTAGCTGGAGGATTTTATCTAATGTGCATGTTTTGGGTTTGATGGAGGAAACCGGAGATCCAGGAATCGAACTCGGAATCTTCTGGCTGTCAGGCATATTGTACCCAACAAACTATTTGACCACGGGGTTCAAAACAATACTTGGGTCTGGGTCCAAAAATGTAAAAAATGATGTAAAAAAAAATCTACTCAAAGATGACAAACTTTACAATTTAAATGTTGTCTTTTTCTCTAAAATAAAGAACTTTACATTCTATCAGAGTGACTCAAATTCTATTACCCCTTCCACACGCTATAAAACTGATGGTATTTTTTGGTCTTTTAAAGTATTTGACCAACCTGCTCCCATAGTAAAACTTTACCAGAGTTTTGACAGACTTATTGCTGTATGTATTTTCAAAGCAGTTAAGATTTCAGCTGAATTGGCAGAAGCAGTGAGTGCGTAAAATGCCTGAGTTGCTGTTGGCTGCTGTGCGCGTGTTTGTTTATGCGGCTCTGAGAGAGGAATCCACCAGGTCACGGCTCTTCTGCGAAGCTACAAGTACCCGCGCAATCGCAAAGAAAACAAGGAAATCTACTACAAGCTTGGGACTAACTTTATCATAACACACGATTAATGGGCTGGAATCCACTGCAATCAAACTGAAACTTTACTAACCCTGCAGCGTAGAGCACTAAGAACATGAGGAACAAACGCGGTGAAGCGAACAAACGCGGTGAAGCAGAGAACGTGTTTAGATTGCAGTCAATGTTGCATGAGGTTTGGCATTAGAAAAAGATATAAAGTTTCTGTAATCTAACCAAAGGGAAACCCAACTGTGTGCTTTTGTGATGTATTTATACTTTATACGTCCAATATTACACAAAACGGATTCTTGTGAGCTTTAAGCCATGTTATAATGTTGTTACGTCCTCAGGAGTTGTGTTTTGTTTCATTCACATGTTTGCGTCTTTTATCATGAATCTGTTTGCATCTCCCAAGCTCAAAATGCTCTGTTCCACCTTGTGATGTCATGAAGAGGTAGTTTTCAAGTTCACAGCTAACTTTTAGCTTTAGACAAGTAGAGATTGGCAATTCCAGGGCTGAAATTATCCAAATGATTCTAGTGAAGGTGTGTGGAGTTTAAAAACACAGTGAAGCGCTTCCTGTATTACCACATGACATCACAAGGTGGAACAGAGTGTTTTCTGTTTGAGAGAAGAACCCAGCCTAAATATGCAGGGTTCGTGCATTAAACACGTGTGAATGAAACAAAACACAGCTTTTTGATGAGGAAACAACATTATAACATAAATCGGAAAATAGCGTAATTTGAAAGGACGCTGCTTAAAATGGCACTACTTTTCTGGTGGAGTATTGGCCACCTGCTCATCTCCATGGAGATTTTATTGCTTTACCTAGAATGTTCCACAGTAGGGCATTAAACATACATCTCCATAAAGAAAAACAGATGGCGCCACCAGGCCAAGTTACCGTTATTGTAGCTCGAGCTGCTTGAGGTCAAAGTATGTCAAAGCATTGTATTCTCAGATAATAAGGAAGTGCACATTAGCATACTAGTTGCTGTTAGCTTTACTGTGATGGCCAAACTCCTCTCTGGAAAGCTGCGAAAAGTGCATATAAACTCATCACGGTGAATAATTAGAATGTTCAAATGCGTAAGGTAAGTGAGGAATAACTTTGGACCACTGTAAACCGTTTAAAATGAACTAGCTCTGTTTTTCACACTTAAGATACAGGTACAACGCCTTTAATGCCATACTGTGGAACCTTGCACCTTTAAATGAAAAATCAATCAGTTTATTATAAGAATCAGGAACACAGAGGCAGCTTCATGTAAACATTAGTGAAATGTTTAGAGAGGACAGGAGGGACAGTGGGCAGTGTAAATGTATTGGGTGTGCTGAGGTTGTACGGTTTGTTGTTGTGTTTATGGCACTGGACGTAATTAAAGGACTTATCCAGAAGAGATACAAACAGACAGAGGGTTTGGAGTCGATAGCACCGCGAGTCTGGGAGGCCTTTCACTTCAACAGTTTCAGATAACCTCTTTTGATATGGTTGTGGAAATGGAGGGGAAATTGGACTAAAGTATAGCCTGTTGTAAAGAGGGTAGTGGCACAGTTGGGTTGAGAGCATCCGGACACCCACTCGAAGGCCACCGGTTCAAATATGCCTGATGTGTTCCTGATCATGGCATTTCACCCACTTTCACTTTAACAGGAAGGGCATCTGAAGTTACAAAAGGGGTAAAATATTGTTAAGCTGATGTCCCACATATATTACTGTGAACAAGAAAAATAAATGTAACGTCTATCTATAGTAGTACGACATGTTATGATCAAAAGACAAGATCAATAAAACAGGACTATCACAGTAACCCAAGTAGTCTTTTGGAGTTAAATATTTAGACTGTTAAAGTTCATTAAAAAACTATTTGTTGGTTGATGCATCAGCTGTGTCCTCTGAGCAGGTGAGTTTGTTTCTTTAGCCAATATAGAGCATTTCAGAATAAACAGGACTCAATATACAAAGAGGCACATCTTTTTCAACTCATGTGGGATTGTGGTTACACTAACAACATATTAAAGAACAGACAGTGTGAGTTTGTGGTGACTGAAACTACAAAATGACACTTGTCCATGAATAATATTCACAATATCTTAATACTCTCAAAAAGGATGGCATGCTGTAATGAAAACAATGTGAAAATGGTGTTAGTGCTAAGTGACTGTGGTGTTCATAGTGCAGGGGAGGCACTACAGGCAAAATTCTTTCTGTGGTTGTGTTTATTGCTTATTTTTTTCTCTCAGTGTAAAAGCTTTCACGAGGAAGCAACAAAACAAAATTGTCCAATCTGTCCCTAAAGATGTTATTTCATTTAACTTAACTTCAATGGCCATTTTTTCAAAATGCATTTTCTCCCATAGGGACATAATGACCACCCATTAAAGTAGAATTGAGTTCTACTCATCAGTCTGGGATGGCTCTCGTTGTAAGCTATCAGAAAACATGAAACGTTGCCCTGTTTGTTTTGGTTCGCTTGGGCACTTTGCCTTCCACACAAACCTCAATGCTGCTCTATGATTAGTCCGCCCACCCGATTGACCTTACAGCGGGAGGCTCTCAAGATCGGTCTTGTGAGTTTGTGAACTCACAAATATCATGAGAATCCATCTTGCAGTGTAAGGTTAGCAACTTCATACACCACACTTTACAATCTTGTACATAGCAAGATTTTGAAAGATCATACTGAAAGATTTGTTGGTATCTAATTATAAGCCTGATTTGTTTAAGTTTTAACAACAAAAAAAAAATTGATGAAATTTTTAGGCAATTTTTTTTTTCACTAAATAAAATATCAAAAATTGGTAATCGGTTGTGTTGGTAAGTTACGTGGTGTAGTTGTGGTTGGTTTAGTAGGCTGGTCTAGTTGGTTGTTTGGTTGAGTTGGTTGTTTGGTGACACTGTAGTTGGCTGGTTGTTTGTTTGGCTTTGTTAGTGTAGTTAGTTTGGTTGATGTTGGTTGGTTCGTTTAGTTGGATGAGACTGATTTAATTTGCAGGTGATTTGATTGATTGGTATGGTTGGTTGGCTTTGCTGGTGTTTGTATATTTGGTTGGATTGGTTAGGTTTTTGTTTTTTTATATACACTGTATTTTATTTCTTCAATAAAATGAAATGAAACAGAGGACGTTTCCTAGTATTAAAACATTCTAACAGGAAAGAAAACTCAAAAAGGTTCATTCTAAAGCTTTTCCCCCTAAAAAGGAGTTTTACACAATAGTCCCAAGTCGTCTGGGACCTGTGTCTGGGGCCCCAAGCCAAACGTGATGAAAAATGTCCTAGAGGGGGAGCTGTAGAGGGCATAAGTGAGATGAATCCATTGTTCAAAAGGCCATTTCATTTGTATGATCAGCAGACAGGCCGTTATCAGAGGGACTGTCCAGAACACACAGGAAACAAGCTGCTCTGTCTCTGCTCAGAACACACTTACACATACATGAATACATACATACACACTGCTCTTTTCCCCAGTATTTTGATTCACCAGGTCATTGGCTGGTTTACTTAGGCACGATTAGTATAAAGTAATAAGTCAGGCCACAGCTGGTGTGGAGTGTTGTCATGGAAGCAGATGAACTTAGAGCGAGGAGTGCATGGATTCACTGGGGCTCCACGGCTTAATTGTGTTGGGACTAAGAACACGATTATATTTCACTTAGCTTAAAATCATTAGTATCAACAAATTATAAAACGTGAATTAAACCTAGTCTAAACCATACTTAGAGGAACTGTATGTACAATTTTCATTTCCATAAACATGACCTTATTGTGTCCATTTGTAACGCTGATTTATTCTTAATCACGAAAACATCGGATATGATAGCCAAGTTTCTTTTTAACGTTATAATATAGTGTTTTGGTTCTCAAGACAAGAACTCAAACATCATTCTGCTTTCTGAGATCCAATCAGAAAGCGGAATGAGCCTCATATTAGTCTCTCATTTGGGTTGGGTTGGTTTCAATGCTGAAATCCAGGTGGTTTAAAAGGCCTCGCTTTTATCTGAATTCTCACTGCCTAAACTCCAGCACCTGCAGCCAGTCATTAAGCCAGTAATTAAACTTAACCTGGTCTAATCTTTACTCCTTGGAACTTTCAATAATCTTTAACCTGAGAATGATCAAAACTAGACTCAAACAGCTGACTTTAAATGTAGTTCTGATATGCAAACAAAGACACACAATAATATTAGGATTAGGAAAGTCAGATCACCATTTTAGTTTTATCACAGCCATGTATGTGTCCTCACACTTCACTCTGATCACTCACTCAGAGCATGATGGAGGCTGGCCAAAATCGATAATCGACAAAATCACCAAAATACCATATTGGCAAAAGGGTGAAGGACTTGTATCCCCATATCACCCAGCCCTACCTACAGCTACAACAATTTGAGAACAACTAGATTAAACCCTTCTCAAATGTCCCGGTGACAGTGTTGGACATAAAGAGGTCACTAAATGCGAGATTCCCATTGCTTCTTGAACCCGAGCCAAACTGACCACAGCAACATGGCGCTTCTTGGAATTCTCTCTGCTACACAAACACACACACACACACACTCACACACACAACTGGATCTATGCCAAGTACCACAATTCCTCTTTATCACATCCTAACAAGCCAGCAAATCCAAGTTTAGCCCTTCTTCGGTCCACAGAGATCTTTACGGGCAGCTGGTAGTCCAAACTCGATCAGTATCTCACATATGAAAGACATTTTCTTCTTTCACTTCAGGAACGCGCAGGGGGTTGGAGCGAGGAAGGACCAACTGGAGAATGTTACATATTATAAGTGACAGCGCAATATAATGTTGAAAAGAATTTCAAAACTGAGCTAAATCATATTGTTGTGGATTATATGTTTTTGGATTTGAGTAATGAGGGGTTACTGGATACTGGATTCCAAGTAGGGATGGGTTCTGGACACTGTTTTTGAATTCAAGATGTTTCGTTTTCCCATCCAGAAGCCATTTTCAGTTTGATGGTACTGGTCTGAGAAGCTAGAGTTATACTGAGACTGCCTCTGAAACCTTTTCTGGACAAATGAGGAGTAACACTGTCTAATATCAACAGTCTCACAATATTCTTGGATGTCTAAATAGTACACAAAAAGCAGAGGGAACTACATAGACCAGTCGTTCTCAAAATTTTCACACCACGTACCACCTAAGACAGTATTTGGCTTACCAGAAGTAAACCCGAATTTCAGCCTAAATTAGGGCTAAACCTAGAGTGAGGCCAAAAAAAGGTCTAAAATTATACTAAGCCACAGTTTGAGAAACACTGACATAGACAATGGCTTTTTGCATCATTTCAGTGCAGCCAACATGATGAAATTGATACTAAAGCTGCACTATGTAACTTTTCCTCCACCTGCTTGTATACTTTGGGTGGAATGTTTCACAATATGGCATTAAACATATTTATCTAGCATTTCTTCAGTTGTAGATGTTTTAAATACTGAAATACATTTGCATAGATTATATATAAATACATTGAAAAACATGCATACATTCAGATCTGACCTGTAACTTGGCTTGGTGGCGTTACCTGCTTGTCACCATGGAGACTAGCTAATGACTGACCCTCCGCCAGAAAAGCTACGTACTGCACCTTTAATTAACACTTTAATCTTTAGAATATGACTGCAGTGAAAGTAACTGAGAAAGTATTTTTACAATACTCCCCCACAGTTGTGCAATAAATGTTGGAGCATGTGAACAGGCTGGTAATTAGTATGACTCTGACATGTCACTCTTTCTTAAACCAGGTGTTTTTAATACATTTGGCATTTCCTTTTGCCACTTTTTTAATAGACATAATTTCTCAAGATATGGTTTGTGACCCTTTTAGCTGTATTATTTCCTGGCACATGTTACAACAGTTGCTAGTTTTGTTAGCTGAATTGTATAATTGTTTAATGTCTTTTGTGTCATAGGACAAACACTTTCAGATTGAGTTATGTGATTGTATTTTAAATTATTTGATATATAGTAATCTGCAGTTGATCTGATTCCAAACATTTGCTTTGGCTTCAGGCTGTCCAAGTTTCGTGTTGTGTCAGAATCCATCTTTCCAGTTCTATTGGACAAAGGTTCTACATTGAAAACAGGTTTCACAGGCTGATGTGTTCAGTCTGCACTTAAGATGTTTAATTATTTTTTGATCAACTTGTATGTATATGATGTATATGGACATTGTAATGTTCTTATAAATGCTATGTGCAACTTTAGCCATTTTTACACGTAAAATGCTTTATTTATATATGAAAATTTAACAGTGCACTATGTAACTTTTCCAGAGAAGGGTCCAACAGCTCGTGGTCCAACAGCTCGTCTCCATAGAGAAAAAAGCGAAACAGAAAAGTTACAGTTACAAATAACATATAAAAGTGTTTAATTGGTTTCAGTCTTGTTTTTGATGCTCTGCGTCCCCTCTCGCCTTTCTCTGAGCTCTGTCACTCCCTCTTCACACAATACAACATGCCATTAATGAAACCACTGCACATCGCATCAGGTTTGTGAAGTCATAGTGTATTATTTTGTATCCTGCTTTTGTATACGTTTTGAAAATGGCTGTGCACGAGAATCTTACAGCTAACCATACACAGGGGTTGGGGCATGTTTTTGATGAGGAAACGTTATAACATAGCAGAAAGCTCCAAAAAGCCAATTTTGCTACCATCTCTTTAAAAAACATCTAACCTTCTATTTGCTCTGCCAGTGAAAATCCATAATCTATTGTCATCTTCAGTCATTCCTTCCCATTCACACGTCTCTTACACTGACATCATTCTAGTGTCAGACTTTGATGACTTTTCCTCACTGTCCATCATCTGCTAATGCCGTTATCATCCAGTGGCATCCGTCCAGCTCCATCTGTGCAAACACACCATGAACATGTTATGGCAACACCTCGTCGTATACCGCCGTATTTATTATCAGAGTAAATACATTAGGACATATGCAGGTAATATTACGCACTTGTCTCTCAGCACAACTCTATGTGGTCACATTTTACCAGCGCACATGTCCAAGTGTTTAGCTTCATCTTTCCACAGACTTGTTCATCTGTACGTTCACAATGCAATCAAACATGTACTTTGTTTTACATGTTTAATAGATTAGCAATAGGCTTTTAATGTTAAATGCAACAGAAAATCAGCTTTGGGGAAAGTGATGATAGATGACTAGTTATTCACAGGCATGACAATAGTGTGGAAACTGGAAAGTAGTTGGAGGTTCAGTCCTAGCTCTGAACAATGCATACTTATTGTGTTATTGTGTCAATCAGCAAGACACTTCCTGCATTTTGTCGCATTTGTGTGAGGGAGTGATTGATACAGGTGATCACTGAACACTGGTAAATGGCACATTTTATATATACTGCTTTTCCAAAGCACTTTACATCAGGGAACCACTCACCCACGTTCATACACCAGCGCATTCACCTGTGGAAAGCGGGATTCAAACCACCAACCTTCGGATCAGTAGACAAACCCTCTACCAACTGAGCTACTGCTGCCCGCTGAGCGACTGGTGCACATCACGGAAGCTGTGGCTACAATAGCAGCTTAGTGTATGAATAATGTGATCTTGTAAGTAATTGTTTCATGTTTATTTTATGCCAAATAAGGATATACAGTACAGTAGGTCAGTCATCTTACTTGGAGTCAGTCACTGTAGTCTCCTGATTATTCACTGCAATGAGTTTATAAGTGAATTTAACAACAACTAGCATGCTAACAGCGCTCTTTCATGGTTCACAGAGGATAAAAATGTTTACAATAGATGCTGATTGACCCTAAGAGCTGGTTTTACACTATATCTGTGCTGGGGCAAAACAAATTCTACTTTATTACAGTTCAGGTAAAATGTCCTTTACAGAATGGAATGGAATGGAATGTAAAAACAGCTATTACAAAACCACTGCAGGATTATGAATTCTAAATTCTATTCATTTTGTTGGATGCAACTTGTACAGACGCAATTTACTGTCCAATCCAATCAGGCACGTTGTTGGAGGAGAACCATGTAGGAACAACTGGCTGTCTCTTCCCCACACAGTTGTTTCTGTGTCATGGTTCAACATCAGAGTGAGAGAAGGTACTTAAAATGAAACATGTTCTTCACCCATGGTTCAAAATATGGGTACAACCATAAACTGTATATATAAATGGACATAGCTAACCCGGTAGCCGCCGCATTCCAAATAGGAAGTGATCATGGGCGCGCTTCCGGCTCTATCGACTCTGGCTCCAATTCACTTTGTATTGAAATACTGTTGTCCCTCTCTCCGTTACTCATGCTGTCAGGCTTGTTATTTTGGTCTTAAAATGTTCATATTAACCCGCTCTACATGATTGAAAGTATTTTTATTTTGCTCTTCTGCCCGTAAATCAAGATATGAACATTAATAACAGACAAATCAGGTGTCTTCTTTCCCCAAGGTTGCTCCCGCTAGCGTTAGCAACAGGTTTGACTGACAGCCTTGGTAAGCCCGCCCGCACCGCTGGTTTAGCAGGGAGTGGGTAGGAAGGGGTGCTATCTTCAACAGCCTCGCTCCGGATTGGCTCTTTGGTTGCTACCACTGATACTAGTGGTCGGAATTCCAAATATGGAACTCCAAAAGTCGCCGCTGTTAGCCTCGATGAGCTTCATTTGACTGGAGCGAACGCTATGGGTGACGTCACACTCGCTTAGTCCACTTCTTTATACAGTCTGTGGGTACAACTCTTTATAAGGTAATATTTATTTAAAATTTTGGCTGTATATATACAATTTTATGTAAACCAAATTGTACTCAACTTTTTTTTTTTTTCCAGTTGACAAATACCTTTCCAATTATGTATTTTAGCATTACGCATCCTGAATCTACACAATAAAACCAACTTAAGCAATCCACTACATTTGAGAATTATATTTTGTGATAAATCCCTTATCTTCCAAACTCTGGAGCGAGCTAGTTTTCAAAGGCATGTTTATATCAGAACGTGATTGTCAAGGGACTTATTATGGCTGACGGGAGGGAAGGGTTGAGTAACATTTGTGATTTCTCACAACACACTGTTTATGAGGCTGTTAAATGTTAGTAATCCACAGAATATAATCAGGCCTTTCATAGTGATAAAAGTGCAGCGCCCATGTTCTTGTCATATTGATAAAGCACTTACAATATTGAACAATGTGATTTCTTTGGCCTGCGTGGAGAACTCAAATGGTCTGTCCGCAAAAAGGTTCCAACACAACCCCACTGGTCAATTTGTACATACAGCGTGGTAGACTATATTAGCATAAAGTACATTTTAGAAAATTTTGCTAATTTAATAAACTATGGCATTGAGGTGGAATATTTGCTATCGAACCCAGCATGGAATGTCAAAAAACAGCTGTTGCCATGGAAATCCGTCATATATTAGCCAAAACAACGTTAAAAAGTAAACCAAAGTACGTTTGGTCGCTACTGGTAAATACATCTATCACTCTGTAGCGTCAGAACATTTGAATGAAAGCTAAAGCTAGTATTTAGGATCTTAAAATTTCCATTGGTTGGTTCTTTGCAGCTAATATCATCACCATTCCCTCGGTTTGTGAAGCTGACAGAAGGCACTACTTTCTCTGAAGCTCTGTTACTCAAGTTAGACTTTGCTGCCATAGACATAAGCCTACATGAAGTACCTCCCCAGTCTCTATGTCTATAATTATGATAACTTGCTAAACTTTTCTAGAAAACATGTTCTAAAATGTATGGTTTTAGGAGTTAACGAGCCCGTACCCGATTTTTTTCCATGTATTTGAGCAAAATTTACCCCAGTACAGAGATATATTGCAAGCAGCTCCTGAGGTCAAAATAAGTCTGCTGTGTACTGTCTAAGTGCGGTTAGCATGCTAGTTGTTGTTTGCATTCCCATGACAGTAAAAATACGTTTCAAATCATTATGTAAACAAGGTTCATCAGGACTCTGCAGTTGTAGTGTTTTGTTTTGTATCCTGCTCTTATATATTTATGGAAAACTGCTGTGCGGGAACGTTGCACAGAGCTTCCTGTTAGCTTATGAGCAGAGCCTTGTACAAGAAGTGTGAGCTCATACTGCTAACCGTAAGGAGGATTCAAATATTACTCAAACATGCATGGATGACATTAAAAACTACTTTAGGTATGTTTTGATAAAAGAACATTATAACATGGAAGAAAGCTTCAAAAAGTCAATTTTGCATAATATCCCCTCTTGAGTTGAATATGTCTCCTTGAAAATCATACCAATTGTTAAGTTAATAGACCACGACAGCCACACCACGCTCATTCATTCCGCTGAAGCCCATCTGCTCTTAATCCAGTTCACATTTGTCACTGTGGTTTGCTGCGGTCCTGACCTTACAGACAGTGACACAAATGAACATGGACACAGCGCAATCAGTCTCTCATAGAAAACAAACTGAAGCTGTGAACCTCTTAAGACTTTAGGGGTCGCTGAATGGATATGTTTGGGTTAGTGACACAAAATGGCTCATGATAGACTATAGTGGCCCCAAGTCAATCAATCAATCATTCGAATTATATTTGTATAGCGCCCTACAACAATAAGAACTGAACCAAAGTCCTTTCCATAAGTGCATTAGAATATCCAAAAACAAGTCAAAGTCATATACAAACCAATCATAATAAAACCACAATAACAATGCTAATATGTGAACAAATGAGTCTTTAGCTTAGGTTTGTACAGAGGTACCGCAGAGCTCTTTAGGGCATGTGTGAATTCAGCAGTTCACATAAATAAAGGGCAGTTGACAAGGGTGGGACAAAGGGGTCTATTGTCCTCAAGGTCTTAGGAGCCCAGAATTGGACCTTCTTCCTATTCATTTATATTAGAGGGGGGCTCATGTGAGGCTTCTTGCCCCGGGGCCCTCAAATTTCTGTTTACGGATCTGCATAGATATGAAGGTGCAAGTCTGTGCAGAGCTTTAAAAACAGGCAAAAGTTTAAAATCAATCCTAAAGCATACTGGGAGCAGAGGAGGGAGTGTAGAACCGGGAGGATGTGACTGTTTCTCAGAAGGTTGGAGAAAGCATTTTGGACCATTTGCAAGTATTGGAGTGTGCACTGGTTTACACCAACATAGTGCATTGCAGTAGTCAATTTGAGAGCTAATAAAAGCTTGCATTGCCTTTTCTAGGTCTGTCTGAGAAAGAAAGGAATTGACCAGAGTT
Organism: Periophthalmodon schlosseri; assembly: GCA_000787095.1. Lineage (NCBI taxonomy): Eukaryota > Metazoa > Chordata > Actinopteri > Gobiiformes > Gobiidae > Periophthalmodon > Periophthalmodon schlosseri. The sequence goes on from KN481073.1 coordinate 25,584, forward strand.
GGAAAAAGCTGGCTTTTACCATACAGTCAAATTGTTTGCCAAATTTTAAACACTCATCAAACTTAACTCCCAAGTTTCTTACAGCAAGCTGACAGTAAGGAGCAAAGCCACCCTGACTGGCTAATCCAACTGTCAACCATGGCCATCTAACAACACAAGGTTCACCCATAGACTGTATAAAGAAGTGGACTAAGTGAGTGTGACGTCACCCATAGCGTTTGGCTCCAGTCATATGAAGCTCATTGAGGCTAGAGCAGTTATAGGGGTGAATTTGGAACTGAGTTCTGATCGTGAGTATCATAGCAACCAAAGAGCCAATCCGGAGCCAGGCTGTTGAAGGTAACGCCCCTTCCCGCCCGCACCTCTGGTTTAGCAGGGAGTTTAACAAAGGTGTCAATCAAACATGTTGCAGGAGCGACCTTGGGGAAAGAAGGCACCTGATTTGTCTGTTATTAATGTTCATATTTTGAGTTACAGCAAAATAACAAAATAGCGACAAAATAGCAAAATAAAAACACCAAGATCATGTAGAGCGGGTTCAATATTTTAAGATCAAAGCGGGTTGAATATTTTAAGACCAAAATGATGAGGCTCACTGCAGCAGTAACAGAGAGAGGGATGACAAGTTTTCAATGTAAAGTGAACTGGAGTCGATGGAGCCAGATCCCATGATCACTTCCTATTTGGAACGCAGCGGCTGGCAGGTTTGCTATGTCCATTTATATATACAGTCTATGGGTTCACTCGTGACTAGACTCACATCTTCGTAAAGTATTAAAGAAGTGTGTATTCTGGATCCCAGGCAAGGAAAAGGCTATATTGTGTTAATAACTTGAGTAACAATATAACAATAGTATGGAAAAAAACACCACTCTATCACAAGTCTATTTATCTAAAAAATACACAACTTCTCCCTTTGGTATATTTTATTTCTGCAGAATTTGTGTTGCGCCCACATGCAATACATGTGACTCATGGGGAAAGTGTGTTTTACTGTAAAAGCTATCCTATGTTTTCAGACTCCTACCACTTCTACAGAATTAACCAAGGAACAACAGATGTGCCAGACTAGTCAATGACCTGGCACAGAATGCTTTTGTAATCTCTAACAGCACTAGCCTCTATAAACAGAGCTTTGCAAGAACAGAGTTTTACTGTCTTAAAACATTAAAAAACAGAACTTGTTCATTTTGAACGATATGCAGTGGTCTAAAGTTATTCCTCACTTACCTTTTGTATGCCAAGAAACCTAATTATTCACCGCAATGAGTTTATAAGCGCTTTTCACAACTTTCAGAAACCAGAGGGGAGTTATGCTGTCATGGTAATGATAACAACAACAACTGGCATTCTACGCACACACTTTCTGATCCTCAGACAATGTAATGCTTTATAATTAGGTGCAGAGAGTGTGCAGTTGATTTATGTTGACATCAAGAGCCTCTTATATAATATATCTGTACTGGGGCAAGACAAATTGTGCTCATGGGGCAAGACAAATTGTACATGGAGAAGAAATTTGGTATGCTTTAATGGCTCAAGTTAAAACTACCATTTAATTTCTGTTGCATTCATTTTTGTGAAATGTGGGATTGCAGTATTTACATAAAATGAGTAAAATGCCTGTACACTCAAAGCAGAAGTAAAACTGAAATGTTGATTCTTCATTATTTTTACTAATTTCCCCTTCTGAAGATCCTACTACTTTGGTTTTCACCTCTATGACTAAATGCGTCTGTGTCTCACCACAGAGATAGTTTGGACAGGAAAAGCGTCTGAAAGTGTGTGGATAGCAAATGTGTGTGTGCTGTTGATTAGAGATGTGTGTAGTTCGTGTCCAGCAGTTTTGTATAGTTTCAAGAAGGGGTTTTGTGCAAAATCGACTTTTTTGGAGCTTTCTACCATAACATTGTTCCCTCATCAAAAACATGCCTAAAATGGTTTTATGTTATTCATGCATGTTTGAGTAATCCCTGCAACCCCTCCCAGGCAGTATTCGAACGCTCCTTACAGTTAGCAGTATGAGCCTGTACAAGATTCAGCCCACAAGCCTAAATCACCCATGCTCCCGCAGAACAGTTTTCCATAAATATGCAAACGCAGGATACAAAACAATACACTATTAATATGTTGTTTTCGGTGAATATAGCATTTACAAAACAATAAAAGGTAACATTATGATCTAAATATGTTATGAGTTAGCAATTACTACCCATAAAAGTGTAATACCCTCTCTTTAATCTGTGAGTGCAGTGTTTGTTGTTTATTTGGATCCCCATTATCATTATTATTATTGCCCTGACAATTGCTATTCTTCCAAAATTCTTCCTGCCCAAAATAGTAACATTGAAACTCTGTGTGAAGAGCATGTGCAGAGGCTGAGGGCAGTCGTCCCCAAACCGTGTGCTAGGCCCCAGAAGGGAGTCGTACTGTGGGGGGTCTGGGGGCTGTCTGTCTCCTGTGGGTGGTTTTCAGATTCTAGAATGCGATGATGTCATACTCCCACATGGGGGCAAAAGACAGTTTTCCCTATTGATTACATTGTATTTTGCCATGAAATATCCAAAAGGTAAATTCACAAATATTGAACCTGGTATTTTCAATTACTGACTAAACCCAAGGACTCACTGTATTACAACATAAATTTGCATTTTAACAATTTTAATTTTAGCTGCCCCCATCTGTATTAATTAACACTGACTGATAGAATGCTGTGGTGGCATCTGAAACCTAGCAATAAGTCACTATATCCTCTGTTGGAACTAAAAACTGAGACATCTTGCCTGATCGTTGCAGCTGTTAGCGTGGACACAGGCACACAAAGTTTGTTCTTGTGAATGAATCATGCATGTAGTTGTACCAGGCTTTAAAAAACACCGCGTTTGGAAATTATATCATATTATGGATGTTATTCATTGTGGCAACTGTCGGCAGATTCAGTGCTTTTAAATTCTTTCACGTTATTCCATGATTGTGAGGTGTTTGAGAAGTCCCACCTGCTCCATAATGAGGCTGTTTTCCCTCTGTTCCTCTCGCAGTGTTATCCCACAGTCTAATATTTCACAAAACACCTGTCCGTATGCTGCCGTGAAGATTATAAAAACATGTGTCACCACTGAAAACTCTATTTGTGAAAGCTGAAAACATTTGATAGAATGAAGCCAAGGTTTCAGATGTCTGCACATTAAAACCAAACATATGGAGCTATTATGACTGGGATAAGACAGACAGAAGTTAAAATAATTATGATCTTAATAAAACAGTTCTTATAAAATATTTTTGTTGCTATCACATAGATGATAACATCAGTGTTTTTTTGTTTTTGTTTCAGGAGTGTACATTCTTATATAAGAAAGTAAAATATTGATAAAATGTACCTTCAATGTACAGTAAAACTTACCTTCCATGTTCTTCTGAGTGAGGTGCCCTCTGCTACCCTCAGCCACTCCCAAGACACACCCCTGTTCTGTTTTTAAAAAGGAAATATAATAAATCTGACAGGAGTAAAGTTAAACCATATGGGCCAGATTCATTAACCCAGGTGCAAAACTGCACATACAAAACAAAAACAAAAATTACTATTGGAAACTGCTGTGAGTAGCCTTGGCTACAAGATGCAGAATATGAAGTGATAATGGGATGTGAACAAATACACACTGTGAGTCCACAGTGAGCTGGTGCCACATGGGATGATGTGTTCCACGACTCATGGCAGCTGTGCCTCTTCCCGTACACTGTGTAGACCCCTCGCTAGAATGTGCTATTCTTTTGGTCAGACAGGAGCGTTTGTTTACCTGCTTTACATGTTTGGGCTACTTCCTGTTGCCTTCTTTAGAAGCATCACGGGATGGTGTAGTGACGTGTCTCGTAGGCTGCTTTACTTGGTTTTGCCAGGCAGTAGGGGAAGCTCCCCTAAGTAGCTGTTAACTTGAAAACTAGTTTTCAAATTACTACTGTTAACTTGAAAACTACTGCTTCATGACATCACAAGGTGGAACAGAGCATTTTGAACTTTGAAAATGTAGACAAACTAATAATAAAGTGTTACTCAAACATGCGTGAATGAAACAAAACACAACTCCAGGTATGTTTTTGATGAGGTAACAACATTATAAAATGGTTTAGTTAAAGCTCAGGACCTTAAAGACAGTGGTATCAATATCTGTATGCAGCCTTTGGTATTTCAAACAAATTAAGTATTAGTATTAGTATATTAGTATTAGTAGCATTATAACATTATATTCTACTTTGCTGCATCTTGAACTCTCCAAATGCCTTTTTTGGCTGAGATCCTCCTCTGACCTTCACTTCTCTCCAACCAGTTCACTGAGTTTATGCTTAATTGTTTACCTCCCAGTGGTCTCTTTAATATAAAATAGTTTGAATATTTTCTGTGTCCAAGTTCTGCTAATCCACAAATCTGGATGACCCCTACAGATTGTGTGGATCTTAAAACATGTCACATTTTAATGCAGAGATTTATGAGGAAATGATTTGTTAACTGAATGCTCCTGTGGGGATATAAGCTTAACAGGTGTTTCTCCTCCAGCAACACAAGGGGGAATTTAAATAGTAAGTAAGTAAGTGTAAGTACATATAGATTCCCGTATTGTCCCATACTATGCTAAACAGCATATTGTTTCATTTAAAGGAACTGTATGTGAGATTGAGATGTTAAATTTCATAAACTTGGCCTAACTGTGTCCCTAGATATAAGGAAGACATCTTTAAATCAAATATAGCTTTTACAGAGAACAACTGAGAGATTTATTCTTAGCTACAAAAACGTGATGTCCCATTTATTTATGCTATAATTTGGTGTTTGGGTTCTCAAGACAATTGTTCAATCAGAAAGCAGAATGAGTCTCACATGAGTCTCTAATTTGGGTTGCCAGTTTCAATGCTGAATCAGTGCTAGTGCAGCCTCTGCAGCTCAGTGAGTGAATTCTGGAGGTTCTGAGCTTTCGCATGAGGCGGCTTTTTCATATACTGGGAAAAACTTGTATGTGTCCTCCATATGTAAGTTTAGGCACTGGGCACGTTAAGTCTTGTGGTTGTCCAAAAGTGCTATTCTTATCTTTCTTTCTTCTTTTTTTTAATCTATACACCTTCACTAGACTTAATGCAGTCATTCCAATGCTCAAACCAACCACACCATCTTCAGTGCTAACAGCTATTGTCTTTAACCTGGTGTACACTGCTTCACTATGTGTTCATTTATTCATTTATTTTATTCATTTATTTATTTGTTGCAGCATTAGCAAACTTGAATCTTGTTTTTTACAAAAAGGAAGAAGTCAACACAATTTGGGAGCCTTACCCTAGATTTTGAAATATTTTTATAAATATGGGCAAATATTGATTATGGGACACAACAAAGCAATTATCTGCGATTGGTATTGATTGAAAAATTGAAAAAAATCCATATCGGACCATCCCTAAGTAAAATGACATCTTTATCCATTTGTATGACACATATCTAAAACTCTACCCAGTCCTTTACATAGGAACACGGTGCTGTTGAAGCAGCAGGGCCTGTTCTTTTGCAAAGCAGAGCAGAGGATTAGCTGGAGGCTGTTGACTTGTTCTGATGGTCCAGCTCCACATTGACTCTCAGCCAAACCTTCTGTTGCTTCTGAAACACGCCGCAACAACACCACAGGGATTAGAAGAGCTAATACTCTTATGTGATGTTATGTGGACCATTACAAAACACTAACTGTACATATAGTCTCAACTTAAGGTCAATGCTATAAATTGTATTGGTGATGGATCTCTGCCTCCCAGTGTTACCTCATCATTAACTTACTCAGAGTTATATTTTGATCGATGCGCGTGTGTTTGAGTAATCTTGTATTGTCCTGCAATCAAGGCTCTTTCATTTTCACCTACGTATCCCCCTATCTCCACCCTCTGCTCTGTACTTACTGGCAGTTATTCAGAAATGTCACAAAGCCTTTGAATCTGTTTCTATTATTAATGGGACACTATGTAACTTTCTGGAGGTGCCACGTCACCTGCATGATTCCATGGAAATAGAAAGTTAAAACCATACTTCGGAACATTCTCCATGAGATACAGAATATGCCATACTGTGAAGCATTAAAGCCAAAAGAGCATGAGGAAGTTTCCTCCAGACCAAATATGAGTCAGGTTTGTGGAGCTGCAAGCCCGCAGCCCGAAAGGACACATGTTTTGAAGTTTTTTTCCGTTCAATAAACACAATCAATATGAAAAAAAATGTCAGGGGTTAAAACGAGGGTTGTGTCCGAATATAAACAGACACATGAATTTGATGTGAGAGCCATGGAGGGTGTAATAAATAAAGCGGGAAACTGCTAAAAATATAAACATAATTTGTTACCATAAGAAGCATTTAAAACAATAAAACAAGCGCCCCTTGTAAAAAAATAAATAAAAGCTAAGCTAAAATGAGTAAAAACTAGGCAAAAATGCGCAGAGATATTAAAACCAATTTAGAGAGATAAAATGCACTAAAACCAGGGATAGTCCACTTCAAGTCCATACCGCGTCTTCCCATTCTCCTCTGGACCACAGAGCAGAGGACAGCAGTACAAAACAAATACAATAAAAACATCCTAGTCAGGAAAAGCCTCCTGTTTGTTTGCTGTAATGTAATCCATGATGTAAACCAACGTTTTGTTATATTAAATGGCAAATTACACAATACCTCAGTCACTTTAGTAAATATCTATGCCCCTAACTGGGATAATCCACAATTTTTCAAAAGGCTTACTGGGGTGTTATCTGATCTGGACACTCACTATTCAAATCAGCCTCTGTACTTTTCTCCAAAATGATGTTATCGCTGACCCTCAGCGTGCGACCGAGCCCTGTGCTAAATATTATTCTTTCACTTGTACTGAAGGATTGAATATTTTCCAATGGACGATTCTCAAGTAACCACTTGTAAATATCACACTATTGTCACTGCTGATCATACTCAGATTGACATTTCATTCCCAAACTCTTTATTGTCAGATGAAGAGTTTTGTAAATATATTACATCTTATTTTGATTTTTTTTTTCTGGATGTAAATGACATGCCAGATGTTTCAGTCTGTAATATGAGAGTTTCATTTGCTGCCCAAAAAAATAAGAAGAGCCTCAAAAATGTGAATCATATCAGCCAATCCGTCTGCTTAATGTAGATTACAAATTCTCAGAAAAGTCCCTGCACTCCACCTTGAAAAGATTGCCCCTACCATTATTCATGAAGATCGCCAATCGTATTTTAATCCATGGCACTTATTCAATGTTTTATATTCTCAACTCTCAATCGACCTCCCTGAACTGATAGTCTCACTCGATGCCAAGAAGGCTTTTCATTGAGTAGAATGGGCATATTTTCTATCTGTACTGAGTAAATTTGGCTTTGGTCCTAACTTTACATCATGGATTATGATTTTGTACTCAACATTACTCTCCTCGCACTAATAACATCATTTCAGATTAATTTCCTTTATATAGAGGTACTCGTCAGGGATGTCCCTTGAGTCCCTTGCTTTTCAATCTTGCAATACAACCTTTTGGCAGGGGACGACTATTCACCAGTTATCACTGTATGCAGCTTTGTAATGAAACACTTCACTGCTTATCCAGTGAAGTGTAACTTCATCATAACTTCATTATAACTTCATCATAAAGATCCTACATCTTTGGCCAAGCTGCAACACAAGCATTAGCCATATACATTCAAAATCCATTTGTATATGACACTGTTTAATAAAGTTTAAAGAAGGGGTATTATGCAAAGTTTCTACCATATTGTAACATTGTTCCCTCATCAGAAACATGCCTGAAGAGGTTTTAGATGTCAGCCATGCATGTTTCAGTAATTTAGTAATGCCTCCCGGGTCCTATTCGAACACTCCTTACGGTTAGTTGTAAGATTATGTCCAAAGCTCAGTCCACAAGCCTACGTCATCCGTGCTCCCACATGACAATTCTCCATAAATATACAAAAGCATGATACAAAACTAGGGCTGCAGCTATCGATTATTTAAGTGAGTAATCTGTTTTTACCTTCCTTAAAAGCATATTAAAACCGGTTCTTTTGGGACTTTGGACCGGTTGGAAGTTCTGGGCCAAAGCACGCAACGATTGCTCGTGTACCCACACACGCATCATTTATATTTACGAGCTGTGAACTGTGGACAGACAGAAGTTTTGAAGCCTCGTCTCCTGTTGTCCTCGCCCTTTCACACTGTTGTTTAATCCGCAAACTCACAGACGAGGATCTTATATCTGCCTCACTATTTAAGAAATATTTCATGCCACTGGAGAGCAAAGGGAGGGGAGACTCGGAGCATCAGAAGCGAAAGTGAAACTTATAAAACATGTATGTTGTTTTCGAAGAATATAGCATTTTTAAAACACTAAAAGGTAACAGGGTAATCTAATGTGATGCGTTCGCGCTTAATATCCCACAGAAATAAAATACCCCCTCTTTAAAGTTTTTCACTGGGCCTATTTAACCAAAGCCAAGTTGGCAAGTATATATGACACTTCTGATGACGTATGTTCGAGATACAGACAGTCGCCTGCTACTATATGTTTTGGTCATATGTTTTGGTCTTGTACAGCTTTGAGGAGGTTTTTTCACCATTTTTCACTCTCACGTGTAGCAGTAACAACAGGCCCAGACTGAATCATGGTTGTGTTTAGTGTTCTCTCAGACCAGCACGGCGTGACCTCATATCAAACAAATGTTGTTGCTTTTTCATCTCTCTTGGCCCAAAGGTTAATACTAATGAAGTGGAAGGATGTAGTACCTCCTTCATTCAGTGGGTGAGGGAAGTTATGATGTGTTTGCAGATGGAGTTGAGAGATTTCGCCCCATAAACTTGAGATTTAGTTTACGGGGCTCATTAAATAAATACCGTAAGATGTGGGCGACTTTTACTGTGTATGTTGTAGTGTTGTCATGATACTAAAATTTCAAGCTTGATTTCTTTCTTTTTTTATTTATTTTTGCAAACATTAATATTTACAACATGAAGTGCATATTAACAAGTGAGAAAGGAACTTTAAGTGGACACACAAAAGTGAGGGAAATATGGGATACAAGACAGAGGTTTGGAGTTGTCAAAGTAAAGAGGGAGACGCAACCGTAAAGGTCATAGAAAAAAAACAAACAAATAAACTCATATTCAAACTTGATTTCAGTGCTAAGGAACAGACTCCATACTCTTGATACCGATTCCAATACCACAATGATATTTAAAAAAATGATCGACAGTGCTTTATTTGGCGTGCGGAGTACATATTGCACAATTGATATTGTTGTGGTGTGTGTGTGTGATCCAGCTTTTTATTGTGGTTACTGTGGTGATGGATAAACAACAGAGCAAAGCCGTTGCAGTTGACATTTGCAGTAAGCGATGGGAACATCAGGAAAAAGGAACACAAGAAACTAGAGAAATACCAGGGGTTCGGAGAAGAGCTGGAGAAAGCCTGGAAGGTGAAGGCACATCAGTGGAGCCCGTGGTCATCGGAGCAGTCGGGGCAGTGACCCCCAAACTGGAGGAGCGGCTACAGCAGATCCCAGGAAAAACATCAGACATCTCAGTCCAGAAAAGTGCAGTACTAGGAACAGCAAAGATACTGCGCAGAACCCTCAAGCTCCCAGGCCCCTGGTAGAGGATTTTGAACTGTCATTTTGCACATCATGCACACACTCTCATCATGGAAAACACACAAAGAAATTCATATTAAAGTTAAAGGCAATGGATCTGGCCATCAAAGAAGGAAGAAAGGCATTAAGGAACCGATAGTGCGACGTTGGAGGCGGCAGCGGGAAGAACTTAATCAATGTAAAAAGACGACAAAAGCTTTCAGAGAAAATAAAAGCAGATGGCCCGTGTTGGTGCTGTTTTATTTTCTAAACATGCAGGTATGTTCATCCCGTGTTGATGGTGTGTTGGTGCCGTTCTGCTCATTTTCAGGCACAGTTTGAAAAAAAACGTCTTAAATTAAAACTCAAAAAAACTTCCGTGTACCATCTTCCTGTGTAAATATCTCATGTCGCAACATAAAAACCTACGGCTTATATTCAGGTACGGCCTGTACATGTACAAAATTTATTTTCTTTTAAAATTTAGCTGGTCCGGCCTATATTCAGGTGCGTGCAATAGTCCAAAATTTACGATAATATATACGTTTGTGTAAAACTGAAAATGTCTAAATAAAGTGTTAAAAATAAAGCAAAGAAAAACAGCAAAAACAGTTTGCAGTGGTCCAAAGTTATTTCTCACTTACCTTATGTATTCCACACATGTTTATTAGTCAGTGTGATGAGTTCACAGGCCCTGACATGACGGTAAATCTGACACTTGTTCATGCGCACTTCCTGATTATTGGACAATAAAGCACTTTCTAATTAGATACAGACAGCACACAGGCAGCACATGTTATAACGTTCCCTCATCAAAAACATGCCTGAAGTGGTTTTATATGCCATCCATGCATGTTTGAGCATTCTTACGATCTCTCCTGGCTAATATTTGGAACCGTCTTTGCGGTTAGCGGTACGATCCCGTCCGAGGCTCAGCCAACAAACCTTCGTCACTAATTTTTCCATAAATATCCAAAAGCAGGATACAAAACAATACGCTTTAACTTCACAAACCTGATGCGATGTGCAGTAGTTTCATGAGTGGGCTGCACACTGATTGCTGAAAGTGTAACACCCCCTCGTTAACCTTTGTTACCAGCGTAATATTTTCACACATGCTTTTATGCTAACTCTGAAACTGCTTTGGGCTCATTCACATAGTTCCATATCTCTACTGTTTAACCCTGCACTAATTAGGTGTTACGTGATCTCGCTGTAGGACTCCGGCGCACCGTCCTTTAAAGTCCCCTCCACTTCCTGACTGTCACACACCATAAACAAACACTGGTCTCCTTCCTCTCCTCTATCCCTATCGGAGCTGTCCGATCACATCATGGCACACTCTAATCACCCACAATGCACTTGTTACCCCAGATCTGTATCACGGTGCTTCGGTTGCGCGTCGGCGGTGTTCTGCGGCGGCTGTGGGGTCGCGCTCGTCTACCCACCCCGTTTGTGGAGTCAAAGAAAGGACCAAAGCCGCATGTGGTTTGAGTTAAAGTCCTCGTGGTAGGCTACGTGGGGCAGTGAGCGTGTTTGACCCCAGTTCAACCCAGATCAGATGGAGCTAGACTGATTTCAGACTGGATTGTAAATACTTCTTAATTTCCATATTGTAATGTTTTGAGTGCCTTTAAGTGAGTAGCAGTGTGTTGGCGGTGGCACGGTAATTAGCAATCTCAACAGAAAGAAAGTCATGTGTTTGTTGGAGTTGGTGCATTCTATTGCCTGGGTGAGTTTTCTATTTTACAACATCCACAGTAGGAAAATCGGTAACACTTTGTAACGATTGCACCGTAATAAAGCATGATATAAAAGTTCGATCCAATCCATTTTAACGAGCGCCACTGCCGCCATTATGAGCCTGGATCAGTTGTCCTCCTCCATCCTTCATAATAAACTCTCTTTACAGATGTCCAGGATAGTTTGTTTGTCATGTAAACTTTACCAAACATAGACTCAGGAAATTGACAGTTTTGTTTTGGTGTATGATCATGCTTAGTGGAAGAAATTTGAACTCAGATCCAGGTGGAGTTCGAACTTTAATCATTACGCCCTGGTTTTATCAGAATGCAGTTCTGCTGTTTCAAATGGAGTCGTTTTTTCCGAAAAAACAAATTGTGTCAGATGTAATTTCACTCTGAGAGCATTTTGATAGCCTCCGGCAAGCCTGTAAACCACATTACAAGGTCAAGGTTAAGAAAAAGAAATCCTAGCAGAACTGTTTAAGCCCCTCCCCTCTCAGTGCCCAGGTGAAGGACTAAAAAAATTCTTTTGTTCCTACTGTTATTAGTCTTTTAAATCAACTACAATGTAAATGACATTGGCATTGTTTTTGGCTGCTGCACCGTATTGGAATGATTTAACTGACATCCTTTTTACCATGTCGTTTTTATTCTTATATCCTCGTCCATTGTTTTGTTTGTCGACTGTGAGGTTGTATGAACTTTTTGCTACCACTGTGTGTGAAACAATTGCCCCTCGGGGACCTAATAAAGTGTTCAAGTTCAAGCGTTTTCAGCTTACAGTGAGAGAGAACATGCAAGACTGAAACAAGTGACTGTCACAATTCTCATCTCACCCCCAACAATCCTCACTGTATAACATTTTATTTCTGTACAACTACGTGACTGCTTGTCCCTTCGACCGCTGTATTTTCTTTTAAGGTGACCGTTGGTTTGACTCTTGTGCAGATGCCGTCCCTCCGGGCCATACTGTTTGTTGGTGCAGAGATATATTTGGGCCGTTCCGTGGCACTGATATCGTGGGTACGGGGGCTGTGAAGGGACAAAAAGAGGCTTGGATTATTTATGTGTGCGAGCGCAGGGCCGTGAGGTGGTACACTGGGTTGGCACCAGTCAATGTTCCCAGAGAGGCAGTTTTATGTAAGACGTGACCGGGGAAAGGGTTTGAACTGAGTGGGCAAGACGGTCTGTGGTCACAATGCGGCTGGTTGAATACAGTATTTGAATGTAGTCATGCTTTTCCTCTACAGAACCTGACCAACAAACATATAATACTAGTACTAGGGTGGTGTTTTTTGTCTCATCTTCAAGTACCTCCTAGTATTGTCTCTAGTACCGCTTCAAATACTTTAGTATGAATTTGTTTACTTGTATAATGTGCGTTACAGTTACAACTGACATTGACGTCCAAAAACGTCCACAAGACATTCTTGGTGGTGTAAAAAATACAACAAAAAGTATTTCATTCCAAGTACCTTCTGGTAAGTTCTTGCGTACCTCCAAGGAAAATACAGTAGTAGGGTGTCAAAAATATGGTCCAAATTTGACCGTTAGACCCTCCAGCTTGACCACAGCACTTTTTGCTTTTTCATGACATCGATAATAAACATTTTCGTGTGAGACTAGACCCTGCTGCATCTGTAGGTGTCATTAGCTCCGTCCTCGGCCAATCAGAACGATTTTTACAGCCAACAAAACAAAACATATTTTTCATGAAAGTCACTAACAATATGTAACATGCTAATATCACTTTGGTTGTTTTTTACTCTTCCACAGTTAGAAATGGTCATCCAGAGTAGTTTAAAGCCAGACATCTCAAACATCCGGTCTCACTCCGTTCACAACCAAACGGCGGTCATGTTGGAAATCGGCACGAACCTCCTCACGCACACAGCCGAGCAGACCAGGAAGCTCAACGTGGTGGAAGCTAAGGTAACATCCTTTTTAAGTTGGCATTAAGTTACATACGCATGTCTTTATCTTTACAGCGATGCATATTTCGGATTTTGTCTTCCAGGTTCTGAACCACACATCTCGAATAGAAATCCAACTCCTGGAGAACTCTCTGTCCACAAACAAGTTGGAAAAGGAGCTGTTACTGCAGACCACAGAGATCAGCCAGCTCAGGGACAAGAACAGGTACAACTCATGAGGAAAGTCAACAGTCATAATGCACTTAAACGCACAATTACATAATCAAATCTGACTTGAATAAATTGTGCTCAAAGAAGTTAATTTAGTTAAATGTGCAGTAACTGATTTGTCTTAAAAAACAGTTCATTTTTAAACGGTTTGCAGTGGTCCAAAGTTATTCCTCGTTTACCTTATGCATTCTGAGCATCCTAATTATTCACCACAATGAGTTTATAAGCACTTTTCACAACTCTCAGACCAATGCAGAGTTTTGCCGTCACAGTAAAGCGAACCGCAATGCACACTTCCTGATTATCGGACAATAAAACACTTTCTAATTAGATGCAGACAGCACACAGCTGACTTATTTTGACCTCAAGAGCTGCTTATACAATGTATCTGTTCTGGGGCAAGTAACATTTTGCACAAATACATGTGACCTGCTTTATCTTAACAGACCGTAACCATGGTCAGGTGAGGTGGTGAATTTTTTTAAGAGTGCGTTCAGTTTGTCCAGCAGCAGATTGTCTTTTGTTTGTGGTGGCAGCTGTTTGGTTATATTAGTAAAATAGACTTCATACATTTCAGAGACAGACAGCTCTACACAATGAGGTTGGTAAGCTTGGCACTTGGCAACACACAGTCTAATGCTTACTGAAACAAAGCCTCTGTAATGACTTCCTGCCCCATGAGATCTGATGTGCATTGTCTTCAGATGAAACTGTTAGGACAGGTTAAAAGCTTGTGGTCCAAGTCCGCGGTGTCCTGCAGTGAGGTCGCAGTGCTGCCCGAATGGACCCGGGGCAATGGCCTTTTGTAATTGTCACCAATTACACCAGACGTCATTCATTAAAAAACAGCCTACAACTCAAGCAGTCCAAGAGTGGAGTCAGAGGCCAGACCAAGAATAAAGATGCACTGTGTAACTTTTTTGGTGAACTGCTTATTTCCATGGCTATGTTTTGCCTGAAAGGCTCCATAAACCTATCCATCTTGCATGTACTCAAGAAGGTGTTTTATTGCTAAAAATATACATCCTTAGTGTGACTAGGACTCTCCACAAATCTTACCTGTAACCTGACATGGTGGCATCACTTGCTTGTCTCCATGGAGATGGATGTCATGGCAGGTGGCAAACTTTTTGCCAGAAAAAGTTACATAGTGCACATATTAGGTCATGTTGGTCTACACTAGAATTCACTGAATTCCATCAAATGGAACAGTAGAAGAATAACTAACATAGTAAAAAAAATGCATCTAAATAGTTTTAATAGTGAGTTTTGTTTATGGATTGCTATGCTGTACACAGTCTTAAGGGAAGGGTGCAGTAGACCTGGTTCGTCTTTCAATGTTGCCGGGGCAACCAAATCTGGATTCAATTTTGGTCAGGAATATAGCTGGAAGTTTAGACTATTTTGTTATTCTTTGGGTTATTGGAAGAAACTTAAGTATCCAAACCCACTAGACACAGGAACCATTTAATAATCCACTAAATCAAGGCCAAAATGGATGAAAATAAGAGATTGTTTCATCTCTGTTTTAGCCGTCTGGAGAGCAAGGTGGCGCTGTTGGAGTCCCAGCAGAGAGGAGAGCTGGAGGACATGAGGCAGGAGAAGAACAGACTGCAGGTACTACCCTTTAAAGACATACTGTGCAAGAGCTTTTAACCATGTTAAACGTTGCATTGAGAGTGATGCTTGTATGTCTGGGTACTCTTTATACTTTACTACTACTATCAAGTTGTCATTGGTCTGGTTTACTGCCGTTTTCCCCGCCACCGATACACGCCCAGTGCTCTGTACTTATTTCGCCGTCCAATTTTACTTTATTAATTGGTGATGCACATAGGATTTGACAGCGCCGTGTAGCCATTTTTGCACAAATGAAAAAAAAAAACTGCTGGTTGGTAGCGTGATCAGCCGCTGTCCAAAAGAGGTGCCGACAGCATGTGGCACTTTGTTCTGATAACGTTTACGACGACTTACCACAGGACACAGCAATTTTCAAATCTGCGAACTTGCTTCTTTTCTTAAGTCATTTTATTGCCATTTAAAATGTCAAACATAATGATCCGCGGCTGGCATAGATTATAACGATATAGCAGACACAAGCACATTATGTCTTCTTTAAATACAGGATTATGTGAAATTACATGTGTGGGAAAGGTTACACTATCATTACGTAACCTCTGCTTCTACGGATTAAGCCTACATTTACTCAACAACTTTCAACCGGAATTTCAGGACTGGTACTTTGGTCTTTGAAGATTACTGTCAAAGTTACATCCATATAATCTCAAGTGAGGATTTGTGAAATTTCCAAAACTCTGTGCCAGATATTTTCCATTCACTTGCAAAATATTGTAAACATTTAAGGCCATTATTATCACTCATTTTTAAAGATTTCCATAGGTCTACGTGCATAACATTTGGCATTGTGCATTAATGCATTAGATTTATATAGTGATAGACGCTCAAAGTTGCTTTACAGTGCATTATTCAGTCACTATTGTAGCCACAGCTGCCCTGGCGCAGACTGACGGTAGCAAGGCCGCCAATCCGCACCATCGGCCCCTCCAACCACATCCGGTCACGAGCCCGCCAGACTCGTACCGGGCAACGTGCGTGACGTGTCTTTCTCCATTCCAAGCAAAGCAATAACATCTCCGTGGAGACAAGCAGGCCTCCCAGAATTTACACAGCGCACCGGCAAATATTTTTCGTAAAAATAAATACGTGAATAGAAATGACGCGCCTTTGTCCCGTGCAGTCCGTAGTGCGCTCTCAGATGGCGGCGATCGAGGCCTTGGAGAGACAGCTGCGAGTGGCCAGCACTAACAACTCAGCTCTGCAGAGACAACAGACCCAGCTCATGGAGTCTGTGCACACACTCATCAACATGGTCACCAGCACTGCAGGTAAGACATCTCCAACTTTCAGCACGGAACACAAATATATCACTTACGCAGTTCTTATTCTGTAAAGCACCTTGAATTACTTTGTGTACGAATTGTGCTGTACAAATAAACTAGCCTTGCCTTTTCTATGTAGTGAAAGGTTTGTGCATTATTCATGTATGTGTACGAATTGCGCTGTACAAATAAACTAGCCTTGCCTTTTCTATATAGTGAAAGGTGCATTATTGTGCATTATTCATGTATTTTTTGGATCAGACTGACACACGTCCTCCGCAAAAAATTTTATAGAAAAATCTGGTTGTATCTATAGTTTAGACCTCAACAAACTGACTGTTCTGAAATACATGTGATTCTTGTATTAGTTCATGAGTTCATATTTCAAATTTTATTCAGATTTCAAACTTTCAAGCATTTTTGTCTTTGCCACATTAGTTTGTTGGGGTTTTTTTTACACAATTTTTCTTGTTAAAACCTGCACAGGTATGAACTATCAGAAAAAAAATCTGATTATTCACATCAGATTTTTGTGTGCGTTTAAACATAGCAATAGAGAGAAAACGCAAACTTCATACAGAAAGACCATATCTAAAAAATTACATTCTGTTGTCTAAAGAAAGTGTTTTTAATGATCATTGCGGTATCGGAATCGGTATTGAGTATCGAGTATCAAGTCTATTCCTTTCGAGTTTGAAATTTTAGTATCGTGACAGCACAGTAATAACTCATCATGATATTCAGTTTGACATATAACTCACTACACTGTATTTACCTCAACTTATACACTTAATGATGCTCATTCTGTTCTCTCTCTAGCGCCCCCTGTCAGAAGCCATGTGTGGAGAGACTGTGCAGATGTTTACAGAGCAGGACACTCCATCAGCGGACTGTATCACGTCTACATCAGTAACAGGACACAGCCAGTACAGGTACGACAAGCACAATGCTCCACGTGTGACCATTTCATCTGACCAAACACGTCTTTATTTTATCATTTCATTCATTACTCTTCCTTCCGCAGGTGTTCTGTGACATGGATAGAGCCGGCGGGGGGTGGACAGTGTTCCAGAGGAGGAGTAATGGCAGCGTGGACTTCCAGAGGAGCTGGAGGGAGTACAAGATGGTGAGTTGGAGCTGCTATACAAGAGCAAGTCAGTAAATGCTAGGAATTTTGGGAAGGGAATTTAGGAAGGTTTTGAGTTGGACCTGTTTTATGCAGCCTCGAATACGCAGTGCATCAGATGTTTCCATAAATAACACTACTATAAGTAACTATATGTGTATGGGCTATGATAATTAGCCGCAACAGGAGAGTGGTTCTTTGGAGGAGTGCGACGATTGAACGAAGACAAAAGACCTGGGTTGTATTTATTATAGTGTCTATTGAAATGAAATAATAAAAAAATAGTGCACTGGGTTTGGGTGATTTAGAAAATTAAACAAAAATAAAATGAAAAAATTTCCGAGTCTCGGAAATGAGCTCGTCCTTGTAATAGAAATCAACTCAACTCAATTTTCCTCACACAAGAGTTCAGAAGTTATGATCCACAGTTTGAGAATCGCAAGGTGCAATCCACAGTTCAGGGAGTGCAGCGGAAGAGAAAAAAACTGTTTGTCCAACTGCATAGTTGTAACTCGCCATCTAGTGATGGGTTGAGAATGTTCCCATGTATCTATATCCCAATACAATATAAAGCTTCTACTATATTTAGGTGTTTACATGAAAACTATGTATCTTTTTAATCATATTGTTTAAAATATGTATTAATAATGACACGGGCCACTAATCAAGAGAGATAAATGTAAATAAATGATGCTTATTTGCGCAGGGTTTTGGCGAGGTGTCGGGGGAGCACTGGCTGGGTAATGAGGTCCTGCACCAGCTGACCTCACAGGGGCAGTACAGCCTCAGAGTGGAGCTGCAGGACTGGGAGGGGAACTCCGGGTACTCCCAGTATGACCGCTTCACACTGGCCAGCGAGAGGCAGCAGTACAGGTACACACTGGAGCCTGGTCACATGTGCTACAGAGGAGGGTAAAGGATGGAAGTACAAGTATTTATTATTGTTATACATGAGTGAATGAAAAACTAATATTTAAACTACCATTGTTTTGAGTGGTTCTTGTCACATACAAATAAAGATCCATTGTATAACTTTTCCGGTGGCTCCAAGACAGAGGAGACAAGCAGGTGGCGGACTTAGAGTTACGACAGTAACTGGTGGACATTCTAATTTAGCCAACAAAAGTATTGTTGTTACTTCAAAATCAAATTGTGTGTAATTACTGTGTGATGAATTATTCTTATTCTATTCAAATAGTATTATTAAAATGTATTAACTTGTTGCTGAAGAATTTATTTACAACCACCTCATTGTTCAATATTTGGAGTTTGCATGTTCTCCCTGTGTCTGAGTGGGTTTCCTCTGGCTACTCTGTTTTCCCCATGGACGTAAAACATGCACAATATGCTAATCTGTACGAACTAAGATCTGGAGACCTGGAGAGGATAACTCCCACTGTTCCTGACAGGTGGCCCCAGAGACATTGAAGGATGTGTCAAACACACAGGACACAGTTCCCTATGAGGAGATAAAGTGTATCTTACATGAGCTGTGTTACTGTAGGTTGTACCTGCGGGGCTACAGTGGCACAGCAGGCAGACAGAGCAGTCTGGCCACACACGGGATGGGCTTCAGCACCAGAGACCAGGACAACGACAACTGTGACCACTGCAAATGTGCTCTCATGCTCACAGGAGGTACACAATATACTCTGTGGCTGCATGTGGATGTTTATTTTATCGTAATAAATACTCCCAAATGTGAAACTTAAAATGCTGAATGATTGCAGTGTTTAGAATATTCAAGTAGAAACACTTGTACTTAATGTAGTTAATATAAAAGGGGCACTGTTTTTGAGATGGAGAGGTCCAAAACTTCTCCAAAGAGATGTTGTTACTTTGCCTTTGCTGATGGCACTGCCTTACCAACTACTTTTGGACATATAAATGTGGGCGGAAATTGAATAAATTATAGATAAGTTTAATGCCTTACTGTGGCACATTCCAGGCAAAGCAAAGCAATACCATTTTTATGATACAAGCAGGTGGTGGACCGGAAAACTTAAAAAAAGTTAGTGGTTCAAAATAGAAAGTTAAACACATACTTAGGAATATTCTCCACTGAGATACGTTTTATGCCATAATGTGTAAAAAATTTAGCCAAAGGAACAACATTTTCATGGGAACAAGCAGATGGAGGCCCTAATCTAGAGTCAGGTTTGTGGAGATGCAAACCTGCTCAGTGTAAGGACACGTTTTTCAGTGCAATAAAAACACCCCAAAGGAAAATAAAATCTGTCATATTGGCCTATTTTTGGCAAAAATGTTACACAGTGGGCTTTAAAATACAATGTATTATTACTATTATGCAAACTAATATTACTATTAAAAGTGCAGATCTACATCTCATCCACCTCAGAATACACAGCTCAGTATTCTCTGTCAGTAAACATGAGAAAACCCCTAGTTTGTGCAGAAATACACAGTCAGCATGTCAGATGGCAGCAGCAGTGGTTGGTGGCTTTCCCCTAAACCCGGGCCTGTCCCAGCCGTGCACTGGCCTTCACCCTGTGCCCGAGCCAAGACAAACAGCTCCCCTCATGATTCCTGATGCAGATTACACTAATAGTCCTGGTAAAAAAAAAAAGGTCCAACTCTCAGAGGAGCAGAGTGAGCGGTCAACATTACTCAGACAGTCAGCTATAATCACAGCCATTTACAATACACTTAAGAAAGAGCGTGATGTATGGGCCAAAAC
>KN481073.1:45922-81592 GCA_000787095.1 Periophthalmodon schlosseri
CAGTGACACATGAAATGATGCGTTTTGTGTTAAACAACATCAGAGGCAAACAAGCCAATGTGATATTGTGCAAAAGCCAAAACAAATCTGAGGTAGAGTAATTAACAAGTGTATCCAGACCGGCCAGTACCACTGTAACTTCAAAATGACATGACTTAAGTAAATGGCCTGAGGGATTACGCAGACATGATAAATATTATAGAATATGATATCAATTAATACAACTGATGGAAATGCAGGGTATGTTTTAGTGTGGTTCATATTTGATTATTTCAAAAACATGGCTAGAGGTCTGTATTTCTGAACAATAGACCAGTCTTCCCTCGGATTTGAACCCAAATCATGAATTTCACTTTTAACCATTCCAACTTTTAGCTTTTAACCATTACCCTGCATGAAAATGAATTAAAATCTTCTTAGTCGCAATAATATTCCACATTTATAATAAACAATCACTTGCATATGGCTCTTATGGCTCTTATGGCTCTTACGGCTCTCACAGTTATGATGTTATTGCTTATTGTCAAATAGTATCAAATATAAACAGTATCAAAAAGAATCAAATATAAAACAAACTTAATTTATCAATATCTTTATATGGAAAAACAGAGGCAAGCAAGAGATTTGGCAGTTCTTTTTATGTCAGATGCCCTTCCTCTTGCCACCAGATATGTATCATAACTGAAGTGTACAAATTAAGTTAAGTGTCTGCGAGGTGATTTAAGCCACCTTCTGGTTGATAGGCAAACGCTTAACCCGCCGCGCCACTGCCACCCTATACCTATCCGATAACCCGACGCGCTTTTGTCCGTTTTTCCTGTAGGCTGGTGGTTCGACGCCTGCGGCTTCTCCAACCTGAACGGGATCTATTACTCCATTGGCCACAACATCCGCAAACTCAACGGGATCAAGTGGCACCATTTCCGAGGGCCCAGCTACTCCCTGAGGTCCACCGCCATGATGGTCCGACCCTATGACTTCTAATGCTTTCGCTGAATCTAAAAACAGCGCACAGTGGTACAGCCAGGGTACAATGAGACAACAAACCTAACAGCAGCCCCTTTCAATGTGATCCTGGAGAATATTTATATATAACCAACGCTCTGCAAACTATCTGGGTAATAATGTGGTAATCGTCAACTTGTCAAAATGGTACTTGAACTTTGAAGCAAGGAAGAACAAATATTACTGTAATTAAGTTATGTTATACCTTAATCATTCATCTTAAAGTGGTTGCTGCGGCTTCTCCAGGCGACTTTAAAGCTACCATCTGCAATTTTATTTATTCCCTTCACTGGCCTTTGTTCAGGCTCACCTGCGCTCTCTGGTCTTCTGTCAGGCCAAAGCTGACGCGTTATCAGACAGCAGTAACGTAGATAGCATCTAGTGGCGAAGTGTAGGAATGCAACAGAGTCGGGTGGCCTGTATAATTACAGACCGTAGCTTTAAGGTAGCAGTCGCTTAGGCCGACCAAAAGGCGTAATCACGTGCAGGTTTGTACACAAGACACAATAAAATGAAGCGCTGTAGATCCTTTGCTCAAAAATAATTCTTAGTAAGTTTAAGGTATAGTTTATACTTTTGGGGAATTCATTCATTTTAGTAACTAAAAATATGCATAGAAAAATAATCAAAGTATGATATAATATGGATGAGATGTGGAAAATACAGTAATATGGAAGGACATGCGTGGAGATTGTATAGTGACTGATCAAAGGATCTCCTACAGTGGCCCAGGAAGGACAAGATTCTTATATGAACAAATGACTGGTTCACACATGCTCAAAAAACGTGGCACTTTGTCCATATTATCGCTGGCAGCTAATAGACATGCATGGATAATTATAATATCGTGTTGTACGGATGTGTTCCTGTGAATTCTTCAATGCAAATTAGGACGTTATTGCTATGGGAAAAAAAAAGAAAAGGCAAAAAAGAAATGCTCCTATGACCACCAGAGACACAGATACCACATTCTCATGCCCTTCTTGTAATAAGACATGTGGATCCAGAATATGTTTAAACAGCCATTGCGAAATCCATCGGAAATGAAGACAGAAGTGGATGTCATCGGCTTTTTTACATTATCTGCGTATAATAATACTGTCAAATATGAACCGATTTTTATATTGTGTACAACTAATTGTTTCTGTAAATAAGTATGCATTTTCTGATGTAACATTTTATGCTTAATTGCCTGTGAATGAAACACAAAAAAGAGGGACGAGATAATGAACTATTGTGAAGTAGGCCCGTGTCTACAGGGGTGCAAAAGGATGCCTCCCCTCTCCCCCCTCCCCTCACCTGGCCTTTGTTCAGGCTCACCTGTGCTCTCTGGTCTTCTTCTGTCAGGCCAAAGCTGGTACACTATCAGACTGCAGTAACATAGAGGGTCGGCCAATCTAAATACAGACAGTAGCTTTAATGGAGGACTATTGTCTTTACCCCCCTTTGACACTCGAATGCACCCTCAGTAAGATTGGTCTGGATCCACTGCTTCACAGTGAAGGTTGCATGGGAACATTGTTTTGTAATATAAAGCATCATGTTTTGGATGTTATTTTGTCATGCAACTGTCTTTACTTTGCACTTTAATGAAAATGGTGAGCTTTTTTTTATTAGCCTATAAAGAGTAGACCAAGAACAGACTAACTGCTAATTTAGCCTAAAATCCTTTTTTGTGCATTGAAATATAATGGCCTAAAGTTACCTTTCTAGAACTTGTATGATACACCATTTTGTACATTAAAATACAAATTTAAAGTATTTTTCTTTTGCTTGTAAGTCAGGTGTGAAACAGTCCGCAATTCTTGAGGCCCATACATGTAAACTTTTTAGGATTTGTCTCCCTCTTGTGTTCAAAAGAGGAAACTACAAGGTCACCATCGAGTCAGCAAAAACAGGGCAACAGTTAGTGAACCAATTAAAAAATATTACTTATCTTAATTATCATGTTTTTTTTTCATTATTGTTTGAGTACTTTATTAATTAAGAATAATAATAGGCCTAGTCTAATCCCATAATTTTATAGAGACTAGACCGTAATTATTAAGTTTGTACTTTATATTACGAGTACCATTAAAAAAAATCATAAAAATAATATATTTATTTATCTATGTATTTATGAATATAGTTTTTTATTTTTCTCTGATTTGTCCAATTTCGCATAAACGCATGAAGCTTGTCCCTCGCCGGCTTATGTTGCAACTTTTTCCGGTACAGAAATATAGCAGATCAGCCACAGCGGTTTGCGTGAAGGTCGTGCGTCTATAACTGTAAGTATTCTTCCTCAAACCCCGAATTTATTTACGATTTTGAATGAATACTATTAGATCACATCTGAAATTTTAACCCCACCTGTGCTTTTTTACTTTGATTGCGAGAAATGGCTTTGACTTACCCGAAGCTAAAGGAGGCTAACGTTAGCTCATGTGCCGCTTGCTTTGTGCTAACCTTGTCAACAGAAAGATTATTAAACATATAGTATAAAATCATGACCTCTTCAATCGGATACGCAGTAGTATGCAACACGGGGCTGATATAGTATGATCTTTACCAATAATGACTGAAAACCTGTGTTGATCGAGGTTTGTTTGCTAAAAATCTGCTAATGCTAAAATGCGCTTTCGTAAGATAAAGGAAATAGCCATCATGTGGCTGCCGATGATGATTTTAATAGATCGTTTAGTACCAGGCCTGTATTTTGCCATTTGAACTGGAAAAAGCTGCCAGTACAGTGCAAGTTGGACCAAAGTTATCTATGTGCTGACCTGACTTGGCAGTAGTGAATGATGGCGTCGTGCCCTCAGATGCACTCTTCCGGTTCCTAAGGTCACATATAGAATATTAAATTCAATAAACAACCTGTGAGTACCCTTGCAGTATTGTATTTTCCCTCACTTCCATAGTCAGGCTTGTGGTGTTTGTGGAAATGACACACGTCTACAATCGACTATGTGCTGAGAAGAGGTTTTCCACAGAGCACTAACAGGGATGTAACAACACTGTCACTACTCCAGCACCATTTGGCACAGCAACAAAATGGTTAAGCCATACTCGCAGATGTGGGAAGAAACCCGCTACATAAAAGTCTAGAAGTCTGCTACATCCAAACAGAAAAGTGTAATTGAACAAAATTATTTTTATTGATAATTACCATAAAAAAGTAATAAAGAAAACATTACTTTTTGTTTGCATTCGAGAAGTGTATCGATTGACACGTAGAGGCTCTGAAAGCTTTAACTTGTTCACTTGGTAAAGACAGCCTGTGCTCTGTTTTATAAAAAACTACAATCACAACGGAACCTGGGCTGCTAGTGCTTAAACCTGAAGATGGAGTACACATGCGTTCTCAGTATATGGACAGACCATGCCTGGTGTGAAGGCTCAGAACTTCCTGAAATCTATTAATTTGCACTGATTAATGATTGGCTGCAGGTGCTGGGGTTTAAGTAGTGAGGATTTTTTATTTATTTATTTTTTTCTGTCATTGCATCTCAGCATTTTTGGGGCTATGCCTTCTCAAGAGATGCAAATCAACAGCACTTAACCCTTTTTAGTCAATCCAAATGTACACAGACAGAAAAAAAAATTCACAAGATCATATCCACACTTGCACAATCTTATTGTGTTATTATTTTATCTTGTGAGATTGTGTGGCACGAGATCTTGTCCCATCCCTATTGGGGTATATACTGTCAAACTTGATTTTCACTTTGCATCTTATGGGGAATTTAAAATGGCAACAACAGTAGTTTTTAACAGGGATATGTTTGCTCTCCACAGCTTGTCATCATGTCTCTGCCCAAGCCTTTGATGAGGGGACTGCTGGGGAAGCGGCTGAGGTTTCACCTGCCCATCGCCTTCACTCTGTCTCTGGCTGCTGCTATTGCATTCAAGGTAAGTTGCAATTTGAAGTAGGTTATTTTCTTTTGCATTGTTTTTTTTTGACTGTGTATCTAATAATAAGCTAATTTCTGTTGGTTGCACATTTAAATTATAATTTCTAGTTGGATAGTTTGAAATTGAATAGGGCAGATGTTTTTCTCTTGCATTAATAATTTCTAATGTTTCACAGTACACAGTGACAGAGCCCAGGAAACAGGCCTATGCTGAGTTCTACAAGAATTATGATGCCACCAAAGAGTTTAATGCCATGAGGGAAGCTGGCGTCTTTGAAAGCGTACGACCCACTGGAGAGTAAACTTGGTGAGGACATTTTAAATTGCAGGACTTCATTTTTATAAAAAGTCATATGCACTGAACATATCTTTTTCCATTTTTTTTTTAGCTCCCAGTTCCTGTTGTTCATTCCTTGTAAGAAGAAAGTCCCCTTTGCTGCCCGATTGTTATTTACTGATCAGATGTGAACATTGACATGTTATGTTCAACTAAATAAAATATTCTATTAATGTTCATCTGTGTGTATGTCATTGTATCCAAAGAGCAGGTTAGATAATGGATAAGTAAATTAGACAACGGCTTGTTCTACAAATACCCCTGCAAATTTTGACACTGATAAATTGTTGGTAACTTTGCTGGTGAACTGTTTAAATCCAGTTTGTGGAGTTTGAATGTGTTCTAATATGATAAATAGTACATTAAAACATGTCATATTTGTAGACATTTGTCCAGACATAAAGCTATAACTTGCTTTCCTGGCCAGCCAAATGATTTACTTGTATGTATTCTGGAATACATGGAGGAAGTCAGATGGTAAACCAGGTGAATAATTTGCTAATGTTGACACAATTGATATCCTGCTTCTTGTGCAAGTGACTTCCAAAATACAGTATTGCATTTGTACAGTCAAGTGAGTACCAATAATTGTTACCTTTTTATATTATTGTATTTTTATGCAATATTAAGAAATGGTGCAATTGTACTCGTATTATATATCTCAAGGATGAAGTTGATTTTTTTTTTTTTTTTTTTTTTCTCCTTTGAACTGATATACTTGGTGATTGTATTACGTTTTATCATATATATATATTTTTTTGCATCCAGTCTTATTTGTGTGTGTTTGGCTCCATCTTGCGGCCATGCGGTGCTACGTCTCATTGTTCGCGCCGCCTCTCCTCTCTTCAGTCCACACACACACACACGCGCACACACACACTCACACTCTTCTTCCTGGTTTCGTCAAGTGGATGTCACAGCGTCTGCCAACAAGCTTTAAAGTTGTCCTGATCCGGGGACGAGGATGAGCCCCCCAGAGAGGCCAGGGCATCCCGGACAAATCTACACAACGGGCGCAAGTGGCACGAAAACGATAAACGGACCAAGTGTTTTGAAGAAGTGAAGACGCGACCGGAGAGCGCTAGCTGTTAGCCACCTAGCAGCTAATACGCGGCTGCGGGTTACTTTTAGCATCGAGTTTGGTCTGCGAGCGTGATCGGCTGACTTTGCAATCAGAAAGTTGTATTTTTCCAGAAGACGACATGGAATTTAATACGGATAAAGTGCAAATGAGGCATAATCCTCGCAGGTAAGGCTAAGAAACGACCGATGATCTTTGACTTGCCCATTGATTTGGCTGTAGTTAGCAGCTCACAGGGTCAAATTGAGCCTATAAAATTTTAAAATAGCCCTGGCTTCGCGGGGAGTAGATCTGCAACACTATACGATTTCACTTAGAAACAGGTTAAAAATATGTCAAATACTGTCTGTCTGTAGTGTGCATCAGTACTAGGCTATACATGAAAACTGCCTGCAAGTGATTGAAATTAAAATATGTTCCAATCTATTGTGTAAAAATGTGTTAAATGCATGATTTCGTAACTAAATTTAAATGGTCAACTCAAGCATGCGTTTAATTATGATGTATGAAGTTATAATCAAGCAAATTTATTTCTTGATATTAATATATATTGTATAAGCTTACTCTGCTTTTTAAAAAAATGCATAGGTCTTGCCAGTAATCAGCATTTTCACTCTTTAAAAATGTTTGGAAATAATAGAAAAATAAATTTGGTTTGTCTAAAATGCCATGACAAACTGAAGCACTCCTAACTGAATTTGACCCTTGCATTGGGGTAGTGTAACAGTAACCACAGAGCACATTCTGAACTCAATACGAAGACTGTCAGCTTTTAAATAAATGCTGCTGGCGTAGTGTGGGTTTGTCACTATCAAAGTCTTTGTAATCCAAAGTATTTAGAAGGGTGAGCCCGGGATTATCCATTTGATCCCAATAGGTTTAAATAGATCACCTCACAGCCAATAGCAGGACTCAGAGGGCAGCCAAAGCGTTAAACATGTTTGCAGAGGTGGATATAGAGATGTTACTGACAATGGAAGACTCCTAGACCTTCAGTGGACAGGATAAGATGAACAGAAGAGAAGATTTCTTTCTTTATCTTTATTTCTATAAGCGAACCCAATGAGAGCACTTTTGTTCTCTTTTTCATGGGCGCCCTGTTTAAAATACAATACAAACAGAAAAACAAACAAGTATAGATTCAGAACTTCAGAGTCAGAACAGAGCTATTAAAATAATTGTACTCATATTTTTTAACCATTGTCATTGTTTGAACTATACAGACTCTAAAAAACACGCCAAAAACAATGCATTAGTCGCATATAGTCACAGATGTCTCTTTTCATTTTCGCGCATTATTCATTCACTCCATACTTGGTGGTGGTGAGCTACACATCACATTCATACTAGGCAAGGTGGGTGAAGTGCCTTGCCCAAAGACACAACAACCTTAGACCTTATAATAAAGACATCTGCATTATTTAACAAAAAGTGACTAAAATGAATAAACAATTTCAGATTTTTTCATCAATAATACACTTTATACATAAGGATTCTCTATCTAGAAGCCTTCACTTTGCATATTTTTACCTTTGTCTGCTTGGGAAAAATGTATTTTAAAAAATCTGTTTACAATATACATATACAGACGTAATGCTGACTGCTCTACTACTAAAATACTCATTAGTTGCAGCCCTATGTTGTTGACCAATTATAATGTAACATCTTAATTATGTATTCATCATCTGCCTACTAAAAATAATCTTGTAATGTGGGTGTCTTGCCCAAGAACATTGGTGGGCAGCACACTCTAACCACTTTGCCATTACCACCCCTATATTGTTCCAATTGGCAGCCGAGGTAACGTTACCCGCCATCTATATTTATCATATGTGTAGTTTAAATAAATTCAACCGGTGATGACACCTAACATAAGTGAATACGGAACATATAAAACTCGATATAAAAGATGTACGTTTACCAGATTGTGTTAGTCGGAGAGGGCAGCTTTGTTTAGTCTGTAGTTGTCATAATTACCATAGGAAGTGATGAGTTCCTATTCTGTCACTTATCGCGGCCGAGTGGTGCCAGTAGAAGTCGGCTCTAGTTATCAGCGTGTCCAGGATTTCCTCATTTAACTGCTGCAATACTGGACTTTTGGAGCTTTAACATGGGGAGCACTGTGCAAATGGGATGACTTGGCAAAACGTGTAAGTTCAGTTCCGCAGATGCTGGAGGCAAGGTGATAAGTGTCTTGCGCAAGGACACAGCAACAGCACGGGTGGGATTTGAGATCTAACTGCCGGCTTTGGGTAGGGAAACCAAACTGAACTGCTACCACCCGTGTCAGTTTACAAATACAAGCTAACAAACTGCAGTTGTTACTCAGTTCTGTTCAGTCCCATTAAAACTGGTTTGAATCTTGGTTTGAATGGCCAGTGCGTGTAAAAGTCAAACCTGTGATTAGCTTAAAGATGCAGTACGTAACATTTCTGGTGGAGGGGCCGCCACCTGCTTGTCTCCTTGGAGATCTTATTGCTTTGGATAGTACCACAGCATAGCATTAAACTCATCTATCTCCATGGAGACCAACATGTGGTGCCACCAAGTGAATTTTCATTTTTCAGTTGAAGGCATTAAAAGCATGTGTGATTGAATAAATGTTAGATAATACCGTGAAACATTCTAGGAAAGCAATAACCCCCCCATCTAGACATCTCTATGCAGGTGATGCCCCCTCACCAGAAATGTTACACAGTGCACCTTTAACCATTATCCAGCTTGTGCCCATTTTAAGTTATTGCATTAACTTAATTTGTGTCCCGATAAGTTTCTATTCTTTCTTTAGACAATTGAATGTGATATTCAAAATTAAACCATAGTACTTCCTTTTATATTTCCATGTGGTCTTATATCTGTGTAATCCCTCAGTCGTCCAGGTAGGTTCCGTAGTGGTCCATGGGCGTGTCTGTCAGATGGTATCGATACCTGCTCAAATGAGTATCAATTAGTATCTGATTTTTGATACTTTTGCCAACCTTATTGCATACCTCCTACTTCTATCACTCCATATTGTCTCCATATAGAACAGACCTAGCTCGACCGCAGCATTCAAAAAACAACATTATATTCTGTATTTAGTGCTGATAAGGGGTTGTTCCTGCCAGGCCAGAGAAAAGCATGGATATGTTAACATGAAGAGGCATGTTAAATTTAGCTGTGTAAACATGAGTAAGAACTAACTACAGAGGAGTCTGTTCTGCGGCCAGTGGCATGAAGCTGCTGTGGCTTAGTGGTTAGATAAATGGTATTTTGTCAAAGTGTAACATGGAAGCACTGATTGATTGTCTTGACAGTGATATTTTAAGAGAGGTTGACCTTTTTAACTTTTTCTTTTCTTACTATTGGGCCTATTTTATTCTATTTTCTGATCTATGTTAGAACGTTTTCTCATCAAAAATATACCTGGAGTTAAGTTTTGTTTCATTCATACATGTTTAACAAAGACCCTGCATATTTAGACTGAGTTCTTCTCTCAAACACTCTCTTCCACCTTGTGATGTCATGTGGTAATACAGGGAGTGCTCCATTGTGTTTTTAAACTCCATACTCCTTCAGTAGAATCATTTGGATGATTTCAGCCCTGGAATTGGCAGTTTCTGCTGAACAAGTTAAAAGGTAGCTGTTAATTTGAAAACGATCACTACATGACATCATAAGGTGAAACAGAGCATTTTGAGTGCATCCAACAGATCAGTTTGTGGATGCAATACGTCTTTCTTCAGCTAAACTCAGACAAGACTGAAGTCATAGTCTTTGGCCCACAGAAACACCTGACTAGAACCAGGAAGTACTTCACACATAAGTCCTGTGCTCAGGTCTCTGCACTGGCTCCTGTGGCTCAGAGAATAGACTTTAAAGCAGCTCTGCTTGTTACAAGTCTCTCCATGGCCCAGCACCAAAGTACATCTCCGATATGTTAGTGCCATATGAACCATCTCACACTCTGAGGACTTCAGGGACCGGCCTCCTGCTGGTGCCCAGAGTCAGGACCAAACATGGGGAATCAGCGTTTCAGTTTTATGCAGCTAAAACCTAGAACAGTCTTCCTGAAGATGTGAGACAGGCCTCTACTTTAACAATGTTTAAATCCAGGCTCAAAACAGTTCTGTTTAGCTGTGCATATGACTGAAAGGTTTTTGTTCTGCACTCTTCTCTTTTCTCTTATTCTGTAAAGCACTTTGAATTACTTTGTGCACGAATTGTGCTATACAAATGAACTTGCCTTGCCTTGAGTTTTGGAGATGTAGACAGGCTAATAATCGTCGAACATGGTGCAAAGCTCACAAAAATCCATTTTGTGTAATGTAGGACCTTAAATGGTTTGAATCTGGTTTGAAGCCGTATTCCTGTATTGGGTTCGTCTATTTTTGAATACTAGAGCTATTTTTGCCTCATCCAACTTGATGACTGTCTATATCTGAAAGGAAGTGTGGTTCATTTGTACTTTTTTGTTGTAATAATAGTATTGTTCAGAATTATAATTTTGGTAAAAGTTAGCAGTCACAGTTAGGCTTCAGTACAATTGACTTTAATTAATGCAGTTTATTTTAAAGGGTTCATGACAATGTCTTTAACTCCATGCGGTATTTTGTAAAAGTAACTATTTGTCACAAAAAATTAGACTGAATACTGTTTTTAAAGGGTATTTTATTAGGATGAGAGCCAAAAGGAAGTAATCGACCGCAGTTGGGTGAGAACCATGTGGAAACAATTGCCTGTGACTAACATTTTAACATGACGGACACATGTTCTTCTTTCATGGTTCAAAATCAGGCACTGGGCCTTTGAGCTGATAGACCTTTTGTACCAGACCAAGCATTTTATTTGCTATGCTGTATTCATGGGTCCCAGTTTTGTGTTTATAGACTGTTGCCATAGCGATTAACACTTTAAAACTATATATTTTGAATGGGAAACGTCCTCAAACATACTGCATACAACAGGAAACTGAAACCCGTGAATAGAGGGGGACACACTGAGTGAGTGAAACATGAAACGTACTAACGGTAGCACTAAAAAGTTTAACTCCTCAACTGAAGCCAATTATTTAAAAAAAATGTCTTTGTTTTTTGCCCGCAGACAGTTGAAGAAGCTGAGTGAGGAAAGTCTGACCAAACCGCCGGAGCAAGTGTTTGATGTCCTGGAGAAGCTCGGAGAGGGGTGAGACATTATGCTGTAAACCATAAATAACTTGGTACCATTTTTATATAGTAGTATTTTCTTATTCAACACTAAACTTTAAAGTGGAACCCATCTTGATTCATTGCCGATTTAGCTTCTGTGCTACTACCTAGGCCTGCCACGATAATTACTATATCGACTTATCATTCAGTATATGGCAACAGGAAGAATATATTTTGGGGTTCAAAATTGATCATGTTTACAATTTCTTTGTAAAAGTAGGGAGATTTTGGGTATTTGGGTAGTAAAGTTGGGTGTAGAGGTTTGAAAAAGTAACTTCTGTAGCTAATTATTGCTTCATTCTACTGTTTATTTGTTGCAGCTCATGCCACTTAATGATTCTGTCTATTTAAAAATGCTTTACAAGGATTATCTTGCTGTATTGATATTGTATCAGTAGCATAAAGTAGTTTCAATATTATCGTTTATCGCAGTACATCTCTGTAGCGATATATCGTACTTCAAAATGTGTTACCATGACATGATGGTCTACTACTACCACTTAAACTTCAAGTGAGCAAAGCATCGTTATACTTACTGTAAATTAAAGGTGGGTAGAGTTACCCATGTTGTATTCAAGTAAGAATACAGTTTTTCAAAGTGTTGTTACTCAAGTAGAAGTACACAGTAGTGGTTCAAAAAATGAAGAGTAAAAAAGTATTTGGGGAAACTACCGGTACTACTCAAGTAAAAGTAACTGTAGTTGAGTCAGGACGTCACATCTCATTTATAATTTGGAGTTAATATAATTGGAAGGACAAAACATTTAAAAATGCATACAATCTCGTATATTCAAAGAAGAGAACACACAATTAGAAAGAAACACAAATGTTCAAATCTTTTCATATTGTCAACATAAAGCTTTGTCATTTGCAGGCTTACTTCAAGTAGGAAGAGTAACCAAATTTTTAGTGCTGCACTGCTACACTGTCAAATATATTACTGTCTGTAAAGCACATTAAGTGGTACATTTTTGTTTTTATGTAAACATTTCTATTTATAAGCTCTGACATGGCAAAAAACCTGTTAAGTGGTCTCCTGTCTGGTCTGTGGACAGTGTGGCCCTGCCCTTGTCTGCAGCTCATCAACGTAAAGTCGTAGCCACTTCATTTCCTGTTTCTCAATGTACTTCCTGTTCTGACGCCCCACTGAGTTCACATTCTATTTTCAGCTGCAGGAGGGCCCGCATCTGTCCCGCTGGCCTCAGTCGTAGTTTAGATGGGTTTATGTAGTTAATATTTCATATAAATAAAACCAACACAAGAGTTGGACAAATCAGTTTGGAACATATTGCAAAAAATAAACAGCCAAGGTTTTTCTTTTATTACACAAAACAAGACGATCTCCTTTATGCTACTTGAGAAATGAGTACTAGTAGCTGTTATACTTATACTAGCAGTGGTAAGGGTAGTAGTTATAGTAGTAGCCAGCACTGTAATTGTATTCATTCACAGTTATGGCAAAATAAGCAAAATAGCAATTGGTGTATTAATAGTAGTCTGTCAAATGTCCGCCAAATTTTCAATATCGGACCAATACGATGTCAGGAAAAATGTTGGGACCCATATATATCCCCCAGACGCCCATCCCTAGTAGTGTAGCAATAATGGATGTCGGTGGTGTTAGTAAAAATATCCTTAGCCTTAGTTGAGGGCTAAGGATATTTGAAGTAATTTTACAAGTAATTTTACACCAACTATAATTGAATTGAATTACTTTTTCTTTCTACAATGCCAGTTTATTTTTTTTTACATTTTTATTTACCTTTTTATACAAGGAGAGCCCAATGAGACTCACTCTCCTTTTCACACAAACGAAAAACAAACAAAACAACTATCTAAGCCCATTTAAAACATTAAAAACAGGTGCACGTGTGAGTGTAAATGTTTGTCATTAAAGAGCATGAGTTGTTCCATTTTCCATGTTCCATTTATACTACAAATAATGATGACATCCATGTGTGCAGGTCCTATGGCTGCGTGCACAAAGCCCATTATAAAGAAACTGGAGAGATCGTGGCCATCAAACAAGTTCCTGTGGAGTCGGACCTTCAGGAAATCATCAAGGAGATCTCAATCATGCAACAGTGCAACAGGTAGACTACTACTACTACTACTACTACTACTACTACTAGAGTGCTTTAAACCACGTTATAGTGGGTAAACCGTTTTTGTTTTTTTATTTAATGCAAGACAGACAAACTTAGTGACCAGTCATATACAGTGGGGACAAGTGGTGATAAGACAAACCAAGATAAACCAAGACATAACAGATATTTACAATTGTATGTGGCAAGTCTGTGTTGTGTCTGTGTGTCTCTGACTTGTGTGTGTGTGTGTGTGTGTGTGTGTGTGTGTGTGTGTGTGTGTGTGTGTCGTGCGATATTTCCCTGATTTTGAAGGGGGTAAGGTGGGCACAGCAGAGGAGAATGCTAGGACTATTAATTCGTAAGTGAGAAAAGAAAATATAGAGAATGTGAATGGGGGGAAAAAATTAATGATTAGATTTGCGATTTGTGTGGTAATTATAAGATTCTATTCAAGGTTCTCATTTTAATCTACGAGAACTGACAAAAAGATGAACTGACAAACTAATAACAGAATCACATGGATACGTATTGTAAAATATTGTATATGTATTGTATATATTGTAAAACATGAACGTACAGATCTAGTGTTAGCAATAATTATGCAATAGAAAACCAGATACTTACCGTAGTTGTTTGTGGCGGAAATTGTTTTACTTCAATTGTGATAATGTGCTAATTTCGATTTTGATTCGATTTCGTTTAATATTGCAGCCCTAGTAGTTGGTTGCAAACAACTTTTTTTGTGATAATAGCTGCTTAACAACATAGTACATATATTGGTAGCACAGTACCGTATTTTCTGGAGTATAAGTCGCACCAGCTAAAAAATGCATAATAATGAAGAAAAAAACATATATTTCACATACAAATCGCATCTGAGTATAAGTCGCACCCCCGGCCAAACTATGAAAAAAAATTGCGACTTATAGTCCGGAAAATACGGTAGTAGTAGACAATAGTAGTGGCAGCTGTAGTAGTTATTGCAGTTGGAAAAAAGTACGGATTTCTCAAAATACGTTCCACCATAGTTAACTTTACATGTTCAAGTACCGTAATTATGCTGAGCAGTCATTTTAGTTTAGTAATATAACTTTGAAGTAACATTGCAAAATTTTCAATCTCGATTTCAATACTAAGGAAGAGACTCGATACCGATTCCGATACCACAATAATAATAAAAACACTTTATTTAGACAACAGAATGTGATTTTCAATATTAAATGGTAGTATCGGTACTTTCTTTTATATTCTCATGTGGCCTTATATCTGTGTAATCCCTCAGTCGTCCAGTAGGTTCCATAGTGGTCCATGGGCGTGTACTAGTCTATGTGTCTTATACTTGTCTCAGTCGTCCAGTAGGTTCCATAAGTGGTCCATGGCGTGTACTAGTCTATGTGTCTTATACTTGTTCTGATACAACTCAAGATCATTCTAAAACTATTCAGGAATGTTTCACTTCTGTCCTGTGAATGTGAATTTTTTTATATTCGATACTTGCGCAACTGAGTGTCTAGTTTCAATATTAGTTTTAGTATCTATTAGTATCAGATTTTCAATACTTCTGACCACCCTATTTTGAAGTAGCAGTACAAATTTTGCATAATTCCCCACCACTGTAAAAATTATGGTGACACTTACTACGCTTGGTGTTTTTGATTTAAATGTATTTTAAGTTTTTGTTTTGTTTTCTCATAGACATTGCTCACTTTTGTGGGGTTTTCCATTGTCGCCCACCCGTTCACAGCTATGGGTCGTTGACGTAAACACATTATGGGAAATTTCCGCAGACTGAATCACATATTTAGACGTTGAAGCTCTATCTGTGCGTGTGGGTGGGCGTCGAAGATATTTGGTTCATGGCTAAAATTTGAACGTAAAAATTCAACAAATCCAACCTTGAGCGAGCAAACAGGGTGTAAAGAACGAGTCTGCTGAAATAACTGAAATACCTCATAAAATGCTAGTTACAATGAATTTTATTCTTGTACTAAAACATGTCTCGGGGCCTAATGAGGCTCTCAGAACAATTTTTGTTGGCCCTTTTTACGACAAATGCAATCAAATTTAAGTAGTTCTACCACTCTAAACTCGATGACAGTAGATTACATTGTGACATAGACCTAAAATGAATATTCCAAGTCTTATTAAAGGCGCAGTGGCTCTGTTATAATCATGTACAATGCACCCATATGATTTACTCATGATTATTGAGCACTTTTTTTATAGTTTATTTGAATAGGGACAGATACAACAAACACAGATTAACAATTCAGTAATTCGTTTATAGCCTAGGCTAATTTGCAACACCAGTACCCAGGAGGACTTGTAAAACTGTTCAAATTTCACAAAAAAGCAGTGGGATTATTTGCAGAAAAAGCAATAGATACAGTGAATTTGTCGAGAGACCCCCCCCCTCCTTTCACCGAGAAGACGTCTTGCAGAAGGGAACTCTACAGTCCCCCCTTCACTTGTCTGTGGCTCGCCGCTTTGAATAGATATCTTTGAAAAAATTTGCTTTTCGGACAGCTCTGTGTTGAAGAGTTGGAATATAAAGTGAATCAAGGGATTTACTTTTTACTGCTCACAGTTATGCTAACACAATTTACATCATTGCTGTTGTGAACTTTAAAATTGAGGCAGCAGTTAACATTTTTGGCAAATGAAGTGCACGAGCCAGGGCATGTATCCTCACTTTATATTTATGTGACAGCCTATTGGATCATTCCTTCTTATATTGTTGTACAAGAAAAACGATTAAAACCGAAAAAAGGTAGGGGCTTTTTAATGTATGAGCTACAATGTCATTTTCTGCCTTTTTTCTTTTACACCCCCCACGGCCTGTTCTAGCCTGACTTGTATTTGTTGATTCTGCAGTCCACATGTGGTACGGTACTACGGCAGCTACTTTAAAAACCGAGAGCTGTGGATCGTCATGGAGTACTGCGGAGCAGGATCGGTGTCTGACATCATCCGAATACGCAACAAGACGGTAACGCTACTCCCCACACATACCACATGTACAAGTATGCGGTTAGACACAGTGGTATAGTTCTACAGTCCCAACTTCACAGCTCTAATACGGAAATACTAGTAGTGGCATTTCAATTTCCTTTTATTATTGTTCATATTCTTGTTTAATGAGTTATTAAATCAAATCTTATTATTATTGTAAATAAAAATGTACATGTATATTTCGAGTGCTTTCAAGTGCTTATTACTGAATAGTAGCGAGGGACAAGATCTCATGGGAAAAACGATCTTGTGAGATTTTATCCCTCGTCTTCACATTTGGCACGGGCATGAAAGGGAAACGGAGAACACTTTCAAATCTGCCCCAGTTTTTCATAGTGATAGGACCAATAGTGATGCAAATAATCAGCGCTAAAGTTGGTAAAAAAAAAAAAAAGATCGCAAAATAATATGATGAAATATACGCACGTCTAATTCACCCAGGGACGGCGCAGAACGTGCCATGTTTTCCACAACATTGTTTGAAAAAGATCCACAAGGAGATATTTAGGTCTTCTTCATCCATTACTTAGTTTAAAGTAAGAAAGAAGGAGAGAGAAGCGCTCCTCCTCCTCCTCTGTGTCCCTCTCAGCACCTTACACTGTATAGAGCAGCAGCCGTGGAGGAGAGGGGGAGGGGCTGGAGCAACAGAGAGAACAGAGGAGCTTTTCATTTTTATTATTTAAATGCTTAGACTGAAACTGGAAGTGTAATATACATATTGTATGTTGAGTATATTGTAATAATCAGTAGTGATGCATGTGGGGGTTTACGCTGCAGATTCATCTTAATGTTTAAATATGTTTAAAATCATCAATTTTCTCATTATATTTTCTGTATTAGATGAAAATCTATTAACTAAAGTGTCTTTTAAGCCTAAAATACATGTAGGCTACTAAAAGCACAACTGCAATACTGCAAAATCAGCATAATCCAGACATGTGTAATGAGTTAGAAGTAAATTCAGTTCCTTTCCTGGCAGTACTAAAGAACCCCTCCCTGTGTTGTTGTGCCGTGTACAGTTGACGGAGGAGGAGATCGCCACCATCCTGCAGTCCACTCTGAAGGGCCTGGAGTACCTGCACTTCATGAGGAAGATCCACAGAGACATCAAAGCAGGAAACATCCTCCTCAACACAGAGGGACAGGCCAAACTCGCCGACTTCGGGGTTGCTGGTCAACTCACTGTAAGAACAATACAGTGTTACTCTTTATAACCCTATTGAACGAGTGGCATCAGACATTATACAATAAAAAAATTAGCTTTATAAAGTAATTAAAATAATCTTCCTGAGAAAATGTGCGAAAATACTTTGAATTAGAACGTTTCATGGTACATTTTTATAACTATCAAATCTGTGTTCAACTTGCCTGGGATCCAGAATACACTGGTGATCACGATGAATCTCCCAGTTCAGACGGACGTGACTGACAGGTGGATTAGCCAATCAGGGACACACATGGTCCATATCAAAGCAAATATGGCTGTGTACAAGGAAAAAAGAAAGGAAAATAATATATCTCAGTGGTCTGAAAAATATTGTAGATTTCTGCAGAATTAAGACAGGTTGCGCAGGCAGCAGTCTAAGCCGGGATGCCCAGACTTTCCTTTCCACACACACTTTCTCCAGCTCTTCTGGGGGGACTGCAATGTGTTCCCAGGCCACAGGGTCCTCCTAGGGCCTCCTCCAGGTGGGAGAACAGAACACTTCCCCAGGGAGAAGTCCAGGAGGCATCTGGAGCTCCACTCCCAGCTCCTCCCGTGTGACTGAGAGTACGCCAGCCACCCTGCGGAGGAAACTCATTTTGTTGCACATGTGTCACTCAAAAAACAAACCTGATTACATGATCACGTTTGATTCTGGCTCGAGACGTGACAGAAGGTGTGTGTGTTCCCCAGTGTGTCAATCTGGACTTCCGATAAATCAGATCTTTTTTTTTTTTGTGAGTGACAGCACTAAAATGCACATGTGTCACTCAAAAAACAAACCTGATTACATGATCACGTTTGATTCTGGCTCGAGACGTGACAGAAGGTGTGTCAATCTGGACTTGCGATAAATCATCTTTTTTTTTGTGAGTGACAGCACTAAAAAATAAAAAAAATACATGAATCACCATATAAATTCTAACAAAATAAGTAGCAGAAATTTGGAGTAGAAAAGTTCAATGATTATTGTTAATGTTGCACTTGTTACGTTCTCTCCCCTCCAGGACACAATGGCGAAGAGAAACACAGTGATCGGCACACCGTTCTGGATGGCTCCCGAGGTCATTCAGGAGATCGGGTACAACTGTGTGGCCGACATCTGGTCCCTGGGCATCACGGCGATCGAGATGGCAGAAGGCAAACCTCCATATGCAGACATACACCCTATGAGAGTGAGTCAGAAGACATCACTCAGATCATTTAGGTCACTTTCTTATGGATTTAACTTTTTGGTAGTTCAGTTGGGACCACATCTTTTGCTGCTCCAAATGTTGTTTTTGTTTTTTTAAATTCCAGCTAATTATTTTTTGTTTGTAAGTATTGTCAAACTAATGCGTATTAAAGGCCATGTGCTGGATTTTTTTTGTATTTGAGCAAGATTTGTCTCAGTACATATATATTGTGTCACAGCTCTTGAGGTCAGTGTAGGCAGCTGCACTCTGTATGCATCTAATTAGAAAGTATTTTATTGTCCAATAAAGCAGGAAATGCGCGTTAGCATGCTATTTGTTAACTTCTCTCTGAGCGTTGTGAAAAGTGCTTAGAAACTCATCACAGTGAATAATTAGGATGTTTGGAATGCATAATTTAAGTGAGGAAACCATTGCAAACCATTTTA
The DNA here is from genome assembly GCA_000787095.1 of Periophthalmodon schlosseri. Classification (NCBI taxonomy): domain Eukaryota; kingdom Metazoa; phylum Chordata; class Actinopteri; order Gobiiformes; family Gobiidae; genus Periophthalmodon; species Periophthalmodon schlosseri. Next base: position 65,352 of record KN481073.1, read on the forward strand.
AATCAACTAGTTCAATTTTTCCACGTTTTAAGACAGTAAAAATTAGGTACAGCACCTTTAATGAGATATTAACATTTTATTTCAACCCTAAATATATTTTATCTAATCTATCTTAAAGCTTTTCAGGGATGAACAATTAGCAACGTAGCTCAGTACAGTCCTACAGTTTTCTAAACCTTGTCTTTATTATATAATATTTAAGGATGGTCTGATTTTTGAGACGATTACGATATTTGTCTTACTGTTGTGGCAAAAAAAATGATATTTGCCGGTACTGATATTAAGGTTTTAAATCTATAGTACAGACTAAATTTATGTTAAGTTATAGTGAAGTTTATAAATTAACATATCGCTTTTGTAATAATAATAACAAAATGTATTTATCTGGGATATAAATATATATCATATTTTCACTCATTTAGTCTGTTGAAAAACAAAAATCTGATGCACTGAGGACAAGCTGAGAATGACACATGGCACACAGAAATTTGGGCAGTGCAGAAAAAATATCAGCAAAATTTTCAATATCAGACCGATATCTGGGGAAATCCTCTGATATTGCCGATAGCGAATAAGCATCATACCATCCCTAATAATATTTACAATATTATATCTTAAATCAAGTACATAGCTGCTGTATCATTTGTGAATTCATTTGTGTTTGTGTTTTGTTCTCCAGGCCATCTTTATGATCCCTACAAGCCCTCCTCCGACGTTCAGGAACCCAGATCTGTGGTCCGAGTCATTCCAGGACTTTTTGAAACAATGTTTGGTGAAAAACCCACAGAACAGAGCCACGGCCACACAACTGTTACAGGTAACCTACTCTTACAACTGACTCTATCAACATTCAAGAGCAGACTGTACTGTGAATTTTGGATAATGTTATATCCCTATTAGGCCACAAACTTCCCATCAGAATCTTGGTAACTTTTTGTAACCTTTTTGATGTATTTCGAGCGCGTCAAGTCGGTTTGATGGGTCCTCCTTAAATGGCTTTGCTTGCTTATTTGTCAAGTTACTTAAACTAGGGTTTTAAATGTGCTGTATAAATAAACTTGAACTGTGCTGTCTTGAAAAATCAATACTTTGCGGTTTGCGAGTTTTGAAAGGGTAATTTGACATGTGTCTTCTTGCATCAGCATCCATTCATAAAGTCGGCCAAACCCAGCTCGATACTGAGGGCCCTGATCACGGACGCCATGGAGATCAAACTCAAGAGACAAGAGGAGGCGGAGCAGAGGGAGCAGGACGCAGAGGACGATGACAACTCGGTAAAATCCTTGAATCATCATATTGACTTTTTGAGCTTTTAACCATCAAAAATACCTGAAGTTGTATCTTGTTTAATTTTTTATTAATCCATTAATTATTGTTCCATTAATTAAGTCACTCACTGGACATATATACAATAGTGGTGGTCGGAGAGGCAGTTGACCCTGATTGGTAGCCACATTTCAGTCACTCAGCCCTATGACGGCTGTGGCTTCAGAAATATCTTACCACACCATTACAATACATTTTTAGTCTTATTACAAAGCCCTTATTAAACCAATTTACACATCATTTATATAGACCAAGATAAAGTCTGTTTGTTTTTTTAGGAGGAAGACGAGGTGGACCAAGGAACCATGGTCCGAGCCGGGTCTGGAGATACAGGAACTATCATATCCACAGGCTCTCAGAGTGGAACTATGATCGAACACGACGACACCGGAACCATGGTGGGGACTATGGTCATCAACTCGGAAGAAGACGAGGAGGAGGAAGGAGGCACCATGAAAAGTAAGGCACACTGTTATAATATGCTAAATGTACATCAAGCCAATACTTATGACTGGACTACTATAATGAAATTTTGTGAGTAATCCGTTTTTAACATAGACTGTTTAAAGAAGTGGACTAAGACCCATAGCGTGAGTATCATAGCAAACAAAGAGCCAATCTGGAGCGAGGCTGTCGAAGGTAACGCCCCTTCCCGCCCACAGCGCTGGTTTAGTAGGGAGCAAGCGCTTAGCAACACTGTCAATCAAACCTGTTGCTAATGCTAGCGGGCGTGACCTCAGAGAAAAGAAACCTCCTGATTTGTCTGTTATTAATGTTCCAATCTTGAGTTTCGGACACAATAGCGAAATAAAAACACCAGAATACGAACATTTTAAGACCAAAATGAGGAGCTTGACAGCAGCAGTTGCGGAGAGAGGGGCGACAGTTTTCCAAACTACAGTGAATTGGAGCCAGTCAGTGGAGCCGGAAGTGCACCCATAATTACTTCCTATTTGGAATGCAGCGGCTAGCGGGTTAGCTGTGTCCATTTATATACACAGTGTATGGTTTTTACATTGATTGATGTAAAGTGCATGAGGAACAAGTGATGCGGAAGTTATACAGTGATTATAATGCCATGTTAAACAGGTCGCTTCCCTTATTTATCATTTAGTACTGTAAACCAGGTATAAACTGTAACGCTTTAGTGCCATACTCACTTACAACCTCCAGTCTAATGAATACATGTTGAACCCAGTATAAAGGTTACAAAACCAAACATTATTTTGAGACCGCAAAGAAATTGTAAGTAACTTGTGGATGACCATATTTTGAGTTTGCCTCTTTGCCACTAGAGGGCAGACTGTGCCCATCATTATGTACGTGGTCTGTTTTACCTGTTTGTGGACCAAGCCTATATGCTATTTTGTGTAATCTTAGTTTTAATAATTAAACGTGCAAAACTGACATTTTTGTTACAGTCTATTAATGTGCCTGCTCTACCTTTATGTATTTTGTGAATGGTCTGTAGTGGACTCTATGCGTTGTCTTTAGTCCATCGTCTGCGCCTTGTATTTGAATGAAAGTGTGCTGTTGTAGTGTTGAAGGCCTTTGCGCAGAGTGGGAGTGGAGAGCGTTGGATGCATTTGGAGCCTGTTCTCAGAGTTGGACACAGTTTAGTTTAGCCTCCTCTCTGTATTGTTTGTGAGTGAAGCCTACACAGTCAACACACCTACAGAGACGCCGTGCTGCCAAAAATACACAAAGCTGAGTGAGTAAAGGTTGCTGGGAAAATTTCTATTAACAACTTTATAATTTGGGCCCACATCGTAATTCTAAACTCGGTAATGTTTATGTTTTACCCTAAAACAGAGGGAAAATGAATATAACGTATAGCTATAAATAAATATACATATTCAAAAGTTTAATCTGGAAAAATTTTGAAGGACTTGTATGTGGCTTGCGCTTTTTTAGAAAACGTATTACAATCACAACTGAAGCTGTGTTTCCAGTGCCTTAATCTGCAGATAGAGGACGCAATCACGTTTTTCTCATTCTCAGTATATGGAGGGGCAGCAGAGGCACTGATTAATGATTGGGGTTTAGGTAGTGAAACGTTGGATCAGAGAAAAAAAACAATCCTTTTAAGTTTAAACAAACTGGATTTCAGCATTGAAACTGGCAACCCAAGTGAGACTCATGTGAAGCTCATTCTGCTTTCTGATTGGATGATCATCTTGAGAACCAAACCAAATTATAACATAAACAACTTGGCTATCATGTCCAATGTTTTTGTAAGTAAGAATAAATCAGCATTACAACTGTTATCAGACACAGTTAGGTAATGTTTATGGAAATTAAAATCAATATGTTATATGCGGTGTAAAAAAAACCCAAAAAAACAAAAAAAAAAAACCACTCCTAGTTTTCTGTTTCACTTGTTAAAATATATTATAGTATCATATTGATATTTTTCCTCAATGGCATATTTATCCATATACTGTGTTATAACTTCTCTGTCTATTTCCACTATTAGCTGTAGCCAAGAGTCTGGAGTCTTGGATTACACAAAGACCTCATTATCGCATTCATGAATATTGGATATCAATCTTACGTTTTCATTTCTATCCAACCACACTGTCTCATATAGCAGCTCTTACCTCACATATCGCACATTTAACCAAACTAATATTTAGTGATAGTGACTTACTGGCATCACGGAGGTTATATTTTTGCATTTTTATATATTTTGTTACTTTGATTGGAGACCACACAAAAACTACTAGTGGACCCTTTTTAATTTAATTATGTACAATTGTTTGAGGAGACTATAGGTCTCTCGCTAAACACTATATCCTGCTCCAACCACTGCCTTTCCTCTCCTCACAGCCTCTCCCTCATTATGTCAATGCCCTGAGAGTTGCCTTAAAGCCATTTTAAGAATTGTGACTCACAGCACTCAATGTGTTTACACCAAACTAAAAGTTCAAGTTGTAATCTGGGACTATATGATACCATTGCACGATAAAAGCAGTGGAGGTCTCAACTCTCTTAACTGCTGCCATTGAAACAATTCACTGTTGCATATAATTGTCATTTTTACCTTCCGTGAACTAGGAAGCAGTGCACTGTGCTTTTTTATCGTCTGTGAAGCAGGAAGTAGTCAGAATCAGAAAACTTTATTATTACAGCCACCGGGCCAACCGCACACAGACATAACAGGTACAAAAGTATATGCCATGGCAGTTCACATCATTGAAAATTGATAAAATTAAAAGATTCTTAAGAGAAACTTCAGACACAGTTCAAGAATCTAATCACAGAATGAATAAATAAAAAAGTAGTGCACTCTTAGCATGCTACTTGTTGTTAGCATAACAGTGGTCGATATCAGTTTTAGTATTGATCACTGCTGTGCTTATTTTCTTCTTCTTCTTCTTCTTCTTCTTCTTCTTATTATTATTATTATTATTATTATTATTTAGTTGGTAGAGCGTTTGTCCACTGATCCGAAGGTTGGTGGTTCGAATCTCGCTCTTGACATAAACTTCTTTGGTTGAGCGGTCAGATCCGCTGACCCACGGGTTGGCGGTCCGATCCCAGCTCCCACAGATGAATACTGGCGACGTGCTCTCGGCCAAGACACTTAACCCACCTCGCCCCCAGTGTCTGCGTACACTGGTGTGTGAATGTGTGTGTGAATGGGTGAGTGGTTCCTTGACGTAAAGCGCTTCGAGTGCCTTGAGGGTGGAAAACCGCTGTATAAAAATGTGACCATTTACTTTTGACAACCCTTTTTCATATGCAGCAAAGTTAAAGCATATTGCCTTGTCACAAACCACCGTATATGACTATGTAAAACTCACCAATTAGCCCTACCCCTCTCTCTCTCTCTCCCCCCTCCCTTTATGTGCTCTCATTGTATTAGTATGGATCTCCAGCGCTGGCCCTTTAAACCACATTAACACAGGAACATCGAGCTTGTATAATCGTATTACGTTACTCTGATACCCCTCTGCTCTGCCGGTGGACATGTCTATCGCCCCCCGTTGTCTGTGAAGTTGTGCGTCCCAAACTAGGGCCACAGTAGTGTTTAGGATGTTCGCATATCGATCGTTTGGTAATGGATGGGGATAATAAAACAACATTTAATTTCTGAACGACAGAGCCATAAATCATCAGGCTCCGCACAAAGAGTAGAAGTTAAAACGGTCATCTCAGTCAGTGTTTCCGGAGATGCTGAATGTAGGTCAATGGGGACCGCGACGGATGTTCAAAATGAGCAAATTAAATACGTTTTAGGAATTTGAAGTTTAAAGTTGCTGTAAACGATTTGACATGTAGTTGAGAAAGCATGGTCTTGCGCCGTTAGCATGCTAGTCGGTGTATAACTATTGAATAACACACTTGCTTAAAAAACAACGGGTGCTTTGTCCCGTCTGCGTCTAATTATGAACCAGGAAGTGTGCTGTTAGCATGCTAGTTGTTGTTAGCATTACTGGCGGTCGTGAAAAGCACTCATAAACTCGTTGCAGTGATTAAGTGGGATGCTAGGAACGCGTTAAGAAAGCGAGGACTAACTCTGTACCGCTGCAAAGTTAAAATAAAGTTGTTTTAAAGACATAAAAAAAGTTTGTGTCTCTAGTTGACGTCCTGAAATGTTATGCAAATGTTTAAAATCCCCAGATGCAGATATGAACTTTATTTGTCTCACAATGGGGAGTTTAAAAGTAGACTTTAAATCTGACCGTTACTACTAGACTATAAAATATACTTTGACTTTGAATACTGCACTTCGACCTTTTACTCTTACTTCAGCCAAAGTTTATACTACCACTGTATTTATGCTAAAAAGATCCACATTTCCCTTTGCTTTTTGCATGTTTTATATTGCTCCCGCTTTCTCCCCTGAATAGATTACAAAACTCCACTCAAATCTCATTAAAAAACTTCTCTCTTAAAGTAGCACAGCACATCCAGACATATGCTACCTCCACACACACGGTTAGTCCCATTACTTTGACATGGGATGAATAATTCAAAGTTGTAATCTGCACACGCTCAAATGTATTTCAATGGAAGTAAATGCCTCCGCTTGACGATTGTCTTAATGTTTTAAAATGCACCGCGGCCATTCTAACATAGTTCTGTTGACCCTACCTTAAGGATACAGCATTAACAACTTCTTTAGAAGGCGCTGGCGTATTTGAAATCATTAAAGTTTCATTTTGTTTGGTGTTGTTCAGCCTCTCCAGCGCGCTCCGCTTTTGTTTTTTTTGCCTTCAATTTAAAACTTGTTAAAGCTTTTAAACAGTTGCTTTATACACAGCTTGGTCCAGAGGCTGCATAGTTATATAACGCCGTGTAGTCTGACTTTGTGCAATGGGTTTTCAGGTTCGATTATTACTTACTTTGATTGACTCATGGATGGGTTAATGCATGTTTTATTCATTGTAAAGTTTTTATCACGGGGAAAATGCATTAAATTGTAAGTGGTTCTACTGATTTGATGGAGGAGCATCTTCATATTAAAGGGGCTTTACACGATTACTTTTCATGTAATAAAGTAAAATTAGTTTCGCCCCAGCACAGATATATTGTAAAAGCTGCTTTTAGGGTCAAAATGAGACCACTGTGTGTTATCTGCATCTGATTACAAAGAAAGTAGTGCGCGGTTATCATGCTAGTTGTTGTTAGCGTTACAGTGACTCCTCTTCTCTCTGAATACAGTGAAAAGTGCTTATAAACCCGTGGTGAATACTCAAAAAGTACAAAAAAAGTACACACTATAAATATAACCCCCCCCAAAGATGTACTGTTCCATCTATCATTTATAGAACAATACTTATAGTAAATATTGTGACAGGCTGTGGAACATTAACCTTGCACAGTAAGATGGATAATCGCGGTATTTGCGAGTTCTCACAATCACGAGAATCCATCTTGAGATACTCCCACAGTCAGATTCAAATTTGTCCAGCAGCAGCGACGTTGAGGTTTGTGAGGAAGTCAAAGTCAAAGCTCCAAGTGAACCAAAACAAACAGCGACACCGACAGACGTACTTCTGTTTACTATTATCTATTTACTTCTATACACTATTTTAACGAAACTTTTTAGCAACTTTTGTTTGTGAAAAATGTGCAAAAGGCAGGTGCTTTGTGCATTTGTGGACAGGGAAGACGTCTGTGCATTTCTCTCAACTGGATGTAACAAAAGTTAGATTTTTTCAGCTTGTTCCGCCGTCGTGACGCTTCAGCCGATCAGCTTCAAATAACCGTCATGACGTTCTGCCTTTTCCTGATCGCTTTCAGTGAGAGCCGTGGAGTGCTTCACATAGTAATCTGGAGGGGGGCCAGGTTAGAACGTTGCGTGGAGACAAACAGTTACTCTCTGCACCTTTAAACACTCATTTGTGGCCTAGTTTCTGTCGTGAGGTCAGAGACTAAATCTCGTATAATCGTGTCTGTATTCAGAGGAGAGCAGCCCTTTAAACCCCTGTTCTGACCCGGTGAACACGGCGCACTCGATCAATAAGACGTTTTAAGAGTATGCTAAACTGAGAACACGAGTGCCAGCCAGACGCCCTTTCCGCGTTTATCATCATTACACAGACTTCAACAGAAATACACCTTACAGACATTTACAAGACGTTACAAATTGCTTCTTTTGAACTACTGCTACTTTGTCTCCTTTTTTGTACTACCACTGCTCTTAAATACTACCACTGACATTACCACTGCTGTTGTTGTAACTACTTCTTCTGCCCCAACTACAACATTTACACTACCACAAGCTTCTTCTTTTCTGACTACTACTGCTACCACCACCACATCTATCACTACAAGTACTACCTCTTAGTAGTACTTATTTATACTAGTACTACTCCCAAACCCTACTATTGCTGCTACTGTCACTACCTCTAGCGCCTCTTCTCCTGCTTGTCCTACTATCACTATAACTACTACTAAAGCTGCTCGTCATCCTACTACTACTACTATTACTACTACTATTACTACTACTGCTACTACTTTCTTTCTTTCTTCTTTAATTGTCAGGGACCATGTACAAACTAATTTATCTTACAAAAGAAAAGTCGATTTGTACCAGATTTAGCTACTGCTGCTTTCCGTCTGCATCTACTACCACCTCTTCTACTTTCTACTACTACTACCAAATACGACTACCACTACCTCTATTACTACTACTTCTGCCCCCCCTCCTGCTGCTACTACTTGAACTGCGTAACATGTGTGCAGGGCTGACAGCGCGTGTAGACAGTTTTATTGATCCCGATGAAGGCCTTTCATTTGGCCTTGTCTGAAATGAAAATGTATTGGAAAAGTAGTTACTGCTGTATAGAAAGAGAACTCAGACGGGAGCTTAGTCTCAACAGGAGCGCTACTGGCTTAAACTATTAAAGGTAATAAAAATATATGTTGAGAGGGCGTAAAATTGTAAAAAATGTTTAACGAGGGGGTACAGCGCTGTTAACACGTAACATATTTAGATCTCCATATTGCTGTTTTGAACGTTATATTTGGCAAAAACAATGTTTTAAAACGAGTTTTTGCCACTCTGTGTCCCCTCTCTTTGCTCTCCGTGCTAAGTTACTCCCCCTTCAGAACACTACCGCATTACCGCATTCAGCTAATAACACTACTGCACATTGCATCAGGTTTGTGAAGTTGTAGTGCATTGTTTTGTATCATGCTTTTGTATATTTATGGAAAATTGTCGTGTGGGAGCATGACGTAGGCTTGTGGGCTGAGCTAACCGTAAGGAGGGTTTGAATAGGGCCCGGGAGAGATCGCTAGATTATTCAAACATGCATGGATGACTCTAAAACCTCTTCAAGCATGTTTTTGATGAGATAACAATGTCAATATTTATCGTCTGTACATTTTCTTTGCACTACTGGGACATTTGCGGTTATTTTTTGACTATACGAAATTTAAGCCGTAAAAGGTTAAATAAATAACTTCTATGTCTCATTACAGATGCAAACAAAGGACTACAAACAAAGGTGTTTCATTTATTTATTCCAGCTCATGATGTTTTTAACAGTATTGTAGATTTAGAGTAGTTTTTTGTGGTTTAAATTTGCTCTTGGGTTATTGAGTCAGTGGCATAAATTAATTTCAGCATTATCGTTTATCTTATATTTACTTCAGCGACGTATCGAACTTCAAAATTTGTTATCGTGACAGGACTAATGATAATACACTTCTGTGGCTAATTTTAATCCATTCACTTTTTGTGCAATACTTGAACTTCAACCAAGACCTTTACTCGCATGTTTTGGCACATTTTTTAGGGATCGTCAAAATATTGTCTGAATATCGCCATCGACATATTAGGAAAAAAATCAATTAATTTCTTTTCCCTAATATCGCACACCCCTACTTAGCATTCTGGGCGTGTATGCTACAACAAGGAAATGAAAAACAATGACTTCTTACAGTAAAAGTGCGTGGGAAAATTGATTGCGGTGTCCGAAGACATGCTGGCATCGCACTATTCTCTTTGTGGCACTATGTAAACGTAATGCAGTTTGTGTAGGTATTGCATTCAGGGAGGGAGGCTCGGGACAGTGGGTTATTAAAGTCATGAATCACCGCGTAGCGCACCAGAGCACACTTGGCCTTTCTGTTGACTCGCAGGGGTGACTTTAGACAACCAAGTGGGGTGTATCCAATAAAGGAAGAGCTCTTTACTAAGTCCCAAAGCTAATTATAGCTAAATGTTGTTTTACAGTACAATCACAAGAGCAGAATATATGCAGTACATTCTAAAGTGGAATTTAAAGTTGGTATAGTCAGTAAAATTCATATTTGTACATGTATTGCCGTAAAATTTCAATAGGAGTGATTCTAAAAATGTTGTTTTATGTTTGGTTTAAAGAGGATATATTATGTAAAATCTATTTTCATGGCTCTTTTAACTGTTCCCTCATCATTAATTAACTCAAAGTTGTATTTCGATCGGTTTATTTCATAGGGAGGTGGTTTATTTCATAGGGGCATGTCCCACCGGGGTCCCACCGGGAGAGGCCCCGGGGAGGAGCCGGAGGAAGTGTCTGGGGTGGGGGAAGTCTGGGAGTCCCTGCTTAGACTGCTGCCCCCGCGACCCAGCCCCGGATAAGCGGAAGAAAATGGATGGATGGTTCATGCACGTTTGAGTAATTCTGCATTTAAGGCTTGAGTCTTCCAATAATTTCTGCTTTCACCTATCACCTGTCTCCACCCACTACCCTGTACGTACTAGCGATTATTCAGAACATTCAGACTCTGGGAATGCTGCCTGTTAAAGTGAAAGGCCACTATCGGTTTTGTGAGTTGTGCAGTTTGTTCAGGCTCACCTTTGCTCTCCTGTCTTCTGTCTGAGAGTGTGCCAGTTTTGATAGCTCTGACAGCTTTTCTGATCGAAGAAGTAATGCAGATAGCATCTAGTGGTCGTATGTGAGAATACAACGGGGGCAGAGGGTAGCTTTAAAGATTTAGATAGCAGAAATAAATGTTGTTTCTGAATGAACATCTCAGACAACAGCAACAACAGCTCGAGCATGTTAATAATCATCATCATTTTATCTCATCATTTTAAACTGTTTGTATTAACCCACTCTGCATGATCCTGGTATTTCTATTTCGCTGTTGTGTCCGTAGCTCAAGATATGAACATTAATAACAGACAAATCAGGTACCTTCTTTTTCAGAGGTCTGCCGCTAGCGTTAGCAACAGGTTTGATTGACAGCGTTGCTAAGCACCCGCCCTCTGCTAAACCAGCGGCGCGAGCGGGAAGAGGCGTTACCTTCAACAGCTTCGCTCCAGATTGGCTCTTTGGTTGCTATGATACTCGTGGTCAGAATTCCAAATATGGAACTTCGGCTCCAATTCCCCCCTGTAACTGCTCTAGCCTCGATGAGCTTCATTTAACTGGAGCTGAACACAATGGAACACACGTCACGCTCACTTAGTCCACTTCTTTATACAGTCTGTGTGGAACGAGTATCACTAAATTCTGATTTTCAGCCCAAATATGGTGTTTTTTCATTCAATAAATGACAACAATTGTGTCCCATTGGACGTCAGCAGCTGCAGGTGAATGAGTTATGGTTGCATTGTTTATTGTTCTATTGTATGGGCATAATGTGTTTTTGGCTTGGTCTTTGGGATGTAATTGGTACTGCAAATTGGTCCTTTAGTCCTCAATGACCACAGACATTTTTGGGGCCAAGAATAAATGAAAACAAAACATTGTACTTTTGATTAGGCGTTATCTATAATGGCTATTCAACTTAATTTTCATGAGAGACAGACTTTTTGCAGGGCCATCACTTTTGGTGTCGGAACAAAATATCTAAATCTGTTTTAATAAAGGTAATATGATAAGCAACTGCCAAACTGCCAAACCAGTACTGAACCAGAATTAAACTAGACTAGTACCAACCAGGTCTAAATCAGGACTGAACTTGAATCAAACTAGGATTAAATCATGACTAAATCAGAAGTAACCCAGTATTAAACCAGGACTAAACCAGTGCACATATATTATAACATTTGGGAGATGGGCCGTGGGCCAGATCAGATTGTTTGGAATAGGCCTGATCTATAATAAGAAAATATGCAAAACATATTAATAAAGAAGAAGACAATTTCCAAACAAGGATAGAAAGTTAACTAGGCCTTTAACATTTTGTACTTGTTTTTGTACTAGACATTCACAGATACATTTTAAGCACATTTCTAATCTATTGCAAAAATATGATCTGATTTATTCTTGTGAGAAAAATATATAGATATCTTTATTTTATCACTATCTCCCACCTTTAACTGCCAAGTACTTCACACGTCTTGTTAGAGCAAACAAAATTGCAATACCCAACTGGAACATCCAAACATTATGTATTTACTAACGTCACTAAAACATAGTTAAGATTTTGACTGTTTGCTAAAAAATTTACAGTTTATTTGTTCAGTTTGGCCAATTTTTAGGCTCAAAATTTGACTTCCTTCCATCCATGTTGAACACTGGTCCAAAACTCAAAGAAATTATTTGACAAATAAAAATATACGAAAACACCTTGATTCTGCTGAAATGTTTAAAGTTGTCAAGAGCGATGTTGTCAATATGTTTTAGAATTCTCAGCTTCTTGTATTATTCAACATAGTTTTCAACTTTTCCTTGCAAATTGCTGCTTGATTGGAGTAAAACTATAATTTATACTTACAACCGGTAATATCCCACCAAATTAAGTAAAAATTTGAGAATCATAAAAACATCGTACATTAAACATCGTACTCACTTATATCATATATTTACTGTATTAAAGATTTTTTTTTTTTCTTTTTAAAGAGGGGATATTATGCAAAATCGATTTTTTTTTTTTTTATTTTAATTTTTTCTACCATGTTATAACTTACCTCATCAAAAACGTCCCTGAAGAGGTTTAGATGTCATCTAAACCAGGCCCCATTCGATCCCTCCTTAGCGTTAGCTGTAAGATTCTGTGCAATTCTCCATAAATCTCAAAAACATGATACAAAACAACTACAACTTGACAAATCTCATGTGATGTGTTTCATAAGTGGAATGCATGCTGGCTGTGTTGTGATTGCTCTCCGCAAAGTATTCCCCCTTCAGAGCGCTAAGGGATGGGAGACTCAGAGCGTCAAAAGCGAATGTGAAACGTATAAATACTTTAATGTGTTGTTTTTGGCGAATATGGCATTTTCAAAACAACAAAAGGTAACATGGTGATCTAAGTATGTTATGCGTTAGCAGTTAATTCTCCATAGAAGTTTAATACCCCGTCTTTAATAACTCCAAATGTCTTTCATCTTTTTAATTAACTAAACAAATCCCAGTGCATCTGCTGAATCTTGGTAACAGTGTTGGCTTGCTTCTTGTTTCGTCTTAGGGAGAGATGAGACCATGCAGCCAGCCAAGCCCTCCTTCCTCGAGTACTTTGAACAGAAGGAAAAAGAGGCCAATATCCACAATGAGGCCGGAGAGAACAACGCAGACCACCGCAAACTGCCCACAGAGGGGAACCTGGAAGTGGTGAGTCCTCTACAGCTGTGTGGGTCAAGGTTAAACCTTGTGTTGTCCTGGGATCATTTATGACCCCAAAAGCAACTTTTTCAGTGCAGAACTGTATCATTTCTTCATCAAATGGGCTGAAAATTGGGCCAGTTGATTGCATAATAGAGACTGTATGAAAAAAGGGACTTGGAAAAATGTCCTGTAACTCTTAATTTCCATCACTGTACTGAAGAAACACTATTTAGTCAATTGCCAAGTGAGATTTGTCCAAATTTTGTGTTTTGTTTTGACTGAGAGCACAAAGTTACATTGAACTTCCTCTGACCCCATTTTGTTTTTTTTATAACTCAGTTGTAAATAACATTTTCTTATATTTTTGGGCTATTTTACAAAACAGGGCCAAAACAGTAAAAAATGATCCGAAAAGGGCTGGGTTGACATTAAAAACATCTCTAATACTGCTCTAGTTTAACAGGCCATAATCTTATCTCTCTATATCGCCCTTGAATTTGCCGTTACTTTGATGCCTGTAATCGTGCATGCCCCGCGTGACATTTGAAAGCCAAGGTTAAGTTATTGTCATTGGTCTGGGTTGCCGTGGCGCCTGAAAGCCCCACAGATCTGGTTTAAAGCAGAAACATTTAAAGGGAAAAGAGCAGCTGTTTGTCTCGGGCCGGAGCGCTTAAGCAGGACGAATGACTGCGGCTACAATTAAATATTAAGTATGTGACCTTTACATCAAGGTGCTCAGCTTTTCCTGCATCTGTCCGTCTCCTGCTGCTACTGCTGCCTCTGCTCCGGGGGCTGGTTATGGAGCATATAATACAGACAATAAAAATGAAAGTGATATGTTTGGGCAGTCCTAACTTTGAGTAGCATTCAGACGTGTTTTGATCTGGTTTAGTGCTGTCCTGGGTATAACCACTATATCAACTTATCGTTCGGTAAATGAGAACTGGAACTATATATTTGGGGGCTCAGTATTTATAGTGTGTACATTTTCTTGGGGAGTGGGGGAGATTTTGAATATTTCAGTAGCAATAGTATAATATTTGAGTAGTAGAAGTTTGATTTCATGATTTCTGTTATTTTTGTTGCAGCTCATGGCTGTTAATGATGTTGTCTATTTAAAAATGGTTTAGTGAGATTATCTTGTTGTATTGTTATTGTGTCAGTGGTGCGATGGTGGAAGAAGTACTCGATTTTGTTACTTAAGTAAAAGTACAAATACTGGGGCAAAAAAATACTGAAGTAAAAGTATCACATGAAAAATTGACTTAAGTACAATTATTAAAGTACCCTTTTATAAATGTACTTAAAGAGTAAAAAGTAAAAGTATTTCGTGCAGATTTTGAGGTCTTATAATGTATTGATGTATCTAATGTATTGATTTTGACAAAGATTTGTGTTGAATTCTGTTCAACAGAGACAATTGAATCATTTTTTTCTTGCTGTTTTTATTTTTTGTATATTTTTGTTTGCTCAAATTATGAATGTGAATGAAAACTAAACACCTCAGCCTTTTCAGCAGGTCTCAAACGATAATAAAAAATACTTTTACTTTTCAGTCCAGTTAAAAAAATGTAGTGGAGTAGAAAGTACAGATACCTGCTGTCAAATGTAGTGAAGTAAAAGTAAAAAATAGTAGTAATAGCATAGTACTTTACTGCTTTTACTTCGTTACATAACTACATAAAGTAGTTTCAATTTTAATGCTCATGGCAATATTTCTGTGTTATTGTGACAGGCTTAGTCGTGGGTTACTTTATCTTTCATTTCGTCCTTGTTTAATAATCCAAATGTGCAACAAAGTCATAATTTGTAAGTTTTATATAACATGTAAAGTTGACATTTCTCGATCGCTCATCTCTAACGTTACAAAGTGACTATGACAGAGCTGTGTTACTGGCCAATGGTCAATTTAAAATGCCCCCCAGTAAATATCAATATTTAAAATGGTTTTCTAAAACTCTCAGGATCGTCTTAACGTCTCAGTAGGTACCGGGTCGTAGAGATACCAGAAGCCCAACTCAAACGTGTTTTGTACAGCTTACAAAACGAATATGGATAATACTAAACTAGTACTGCTTGAACTGAGATATTTGTCATTGCGTACAGTATAACCGGCGCAGTGTAATATTGTTGTTCATTAAAACTGCAACAAAACTGAGAATGTTTGATATTCGTTTACATTTTTTTAAATTAAAACTCACTCTGTAGACCCCTGGGTAAGAATTTGCATTAACTCTGTCCTGAAAACTGACGTAACTAAGTTAACTTTTGAGAAAGTAGTTGGCGGTCAAAACAAAACACTGGCTCTATAAGCTCTATAACACTATAAGCAGCTCTTGAGTTGAAAAATATGTCCCCTTTATTGTCTGGTAATCAGGAAGTGCGCAGTTATCATCATTAGCATTACCTTGACGGGAAAAAAAATACCCCGCCACCACTGTAAAACCTATCTATGACAAGAACACGCCATCCTCAAACATGTACCGTAATAGACCAAAGGCTCGCGTGCAATTTGAGCTGTAACTTCATACGATTCCTGTTTGTTCTCAAGACGTCCCCACGGAGACAACCGTGTCACGGCGTCTGTCGAAGTAGCGTAACTCCCGCTGACAGGTAACCGCCGCGTGGCCCCCTCCTCGGCGCGCGCTTCCCCGATCTGTCACGCAAACATTTACATACGTGTGCGACGACAAACCGGCCAAATCTCACTGGAGGCGGAACAGATAAATGTGGCATATTCAGGGCAGCGAGAGGCTCCAGTAGGATTTAATGGACAACAAAGGCGTTCTAAAAAGAAAAAAAACAACAACAACAACAACTGGGCTTCACCGATCTCAACACCTAATTATACACCTATTTTTATTTATTTTTTTCTTTCTTTTACTTATTTGATTTATTTTTCCCCCATTCACATTCTCT